>ML368677.1:0-213426 GCA_005239525.1 Nicotiana knightiana | reverse complement strand
TGGATAAGGCCAGGGTGTTCCCTCTTCGCCTCTCAAGCGTATTTTCGACGTATTTGCATCCATTTAGCTCGGTTTCCATCTCCAATTCACCTACACATGAAATAAACTCCATTAAGCACATAAAAAGTGTATTTTTTTTATCATTGATGCGCATAAACTGTAAGGCATATAACATGTTAAACTATGAATTCTAGCCTCGCATTAGTACACTTCTTGATTAAGTTGTAATACATATTAGTCCACCTTCTTGTTTTCTTTCGTACTATTATTTTGAGTCCCTTTCAGTCTAATTTTGTCAAAGCAAAACAAAGAAAAGACCGCAAAGTTGGTTACAGTTTCCTTGTTATATGAAGCAAAACTTTCTGGGCATGAACAACATAGGCAAAGACATAAAGCCACCTTTGATTTTCCACGAGGAGCAAAAGGCTTGAATGACAGAATTATGTGTGAAGGGTCGACAAAAGTTACTCAGTTAAAAGTTATTCTGGGAGCAAGTTTGTTTGCACCATAAACACAAATGGTGATAGGCGTAAGATAGTCAGGTTTTGATGTTGAAAAAGAAGATCTCCAGAAAGTAATGACAGAATCTCCCAGCAATTTGTATGACCATTGACGGAGTCAGTGTTTCTAACAAGTGTAATGGACGCAAGGTTAAGTCGCCCAAGAAATCAAGGCCACAAACTGACCACCATTTTAAAACTAACAATTTTTTTTTCTTTGTGCGGTACAGGAACAGAACAATTTTAGGAAACAGTTCGTAGAAAAGACGAACACCACCAAGTGAAGTTCTCAAATCCTTAATTTTCTTATAATATATATGTAATCATGTTATTCTTAGTTTCATTACAGGGAATCAATACCCTATCTTCAACATAGGGTACCACATCCCCTGGTCGCATTATTTATTTCCAACATAAGGTACTACATTCCCTGGCTGCATCGTATTGTCAACACATGGTACTACATTCCCTAGCTGCATTATTTTCTACCTACATAGGGTACAACATTCCCTAGTAGAATCTTAGAGAGCCAAGAGTCTCATCTTATTGTCAACACAGGGTACTACATCCCCTAGTCGCATTATTTTCTGCCTACATAGGGTACGACATTTCCTAGTAGAATCTTAAAGAGCCAAGAGTCTCATCATATTGTCAACACAGGGTACTACATCCCCTGGTTGCATTATTTTCTGCCTACATAGGGTACGACATTCCCTAGTAACACTACAGAATGCTGCAAGAATTATCTTATTGCCAAGACAGGGTACTACATCCCCTGGCTGCATTTAGTTTCTGCCTACATAGGGTACAACATTCCTTAGTAGAATCTCAGCGAGCCATGAGCCTCATCTTATTTCCAACGTAGGGTATTACATCCCCTGGTTGTATTTCTTGTTGCTAACATAGGGTATGACACTCCGTAGTAACATCTCAGTGAGCCAAGAACCTCATCTTATTGTCAACACAGGGTACTACATCCCCTAGTTGTATTTCTCATTGCTAACATAGGGTACGACATCCCCTAGTAGCTTCTCAGAGTGCCACGAGCCTCATCTTATCATCAACACAGGGTACTACATCCCCTGGTTGCCTTCATTCTTGATAACACTGGGTAGGACATCCCCTATTATTTTAAAAAAAATGTGTATTTTTCAATTCTTTATTGCGCAATAGCAAAGATAGTTTAATGTGCTTTCAATAACTCACAAAAATTTCCTAGTGCAAACTGGTGCAGAAATTTTTTGTTTGTTTTGTTGTTTGTGATGGCTTGTAGGTTTTTCCGCAAAGCATGGATTGGATGTGAAAAAAATAATAATAATAAGCTTCTGGCTCTCGCCCAAGAAAGTGGAACGTTTGATCTCAACACCAGCCGCAAGCAGCTTTGACAGGATGCATGTAGAGACAAAGGATTTCAAGATCCATCTTTCTTATCACCGAATCAAAAAGCAAGCCTGTGAGAATATTTCATAGTCTTTTATATCGGAGAGCATCAAGTTTCAGTCTAAAGTCAATGAAGGAAGCAAGTCATGAATCAAGACAAGACTCCGGATGGCATATAGATAGGAATTTTGTAACTCTTAGATTTCAAGAGTATGTAATTTTCTTTCATTTTGATGTAATAGCAGGAACCGCGGATCGGAACCTCGACGGAACTTCACTCGGCTCTCCCTCTAAGCATACTCCATCACTCTTCTTCCACTTGAACTACACGTGACCTGATTCCCTTATAACCCGGGATATGTAGGCGGCCTAAAACCAAGGCTCGGTCACATCCTTTTTTTTTTCTTCTCTTCCTTGTTAAATAACAGGGAGGTCAAAAATCAGTCAGCTTGTTCATTTTTCTTTGCCTGAAAACTCTCCATGTTTCCAAGCAAAGAGGGGCATGCTGTGAACAACTAATTTTTGACCACACCAAAATTCTATACTATTTTGGTGTAAAGATTTCTTTTAGGTCTAATCTTAATACTTATAATTTTTATCTTACTCTTAATAGGTTTTATTTAAGAAAATTAAAAACTACAAAAAATATTCACAATCATAGAATATAAGATTTGTTCCTATATATATATATATATATATATAACTTGATTTCTTCTAATTTAAATGTAAGTTATATAGTATTTTTCTTAGTATAATTTAAACGACAGTGTATATATTGGATTTTCTTATTTATATAATTTTTTTTAAATCTAAAAGTAAATATATATAATACTAAAAAAAAAAATAACACCCAACTTCCCCACTTCACTCATGTCTCACCCCCACTCCTTCACATCTTTTCTCCACTTCCCTACTTCACTCATGCCTCACACTCACTCCTTCACATCCCTTCTCCACTTCCCCCGCTCCTCTCAATATTAATTCACACATAAGTTATCCTATACAAGACATCCACATATAAATAGAGCACACTGGAAAAAAAAGAAAGAGGAGGAAGAAAAATTGACACCAAAACAACATAAAAAGAGAAAAGAACAAAAAAAAAACGGCAAGAAAAGAAGAAAAAAAGAAAAGAGAGAGAGAGTGTGCTTGCGTGAGATCTCCCATCTACACTTCACAGTAATTACTTATGCTGGTGAAATTGGTATCTCTTCTTTCACAAAATTCCACCACAAATTCCATGTTAAATTTGGAGAAATGAAGGTACTTCTGTGTTGTTTTCTAAGGCAAAGCCGTTGGAATTTTCGGAAGTTCACACTCTGCGTGAAATGGAATCACTGCATCTTATTTAACTGAAATGTTGGTGCACAAATACTGATATGGTGAAAAATTAACGGTCACCCCAATGTGGCGAGAAATCAGTCAAAACAGCCCCCCCTTCACATAATACGCAGCGTTCCTGGGTTAGAGAATAGTCGAGGTTTTCGATCGATTTTCCGGCACGACTTCCGGTCGTACTTTTTCGCGGTTTAGCCTCCTTTTGATTTTGACACTGTAAAGCAATCAAAGTTCAGAGTAACATCTTAAGGTCCATATCTATCATTTCATTATTCTCACTATTTTCTTTAATATAGGGATAATGGGTTCATTGGTTATTTAATGCTTCTGTAGTTGTTATCATGCCTTAGCTTTCATTTTAATTTCTCTTTATTGCTTGATATGTTTTTTATTTGTATCTGCTTCATTGTAATTTTCCTTTTATTTAGTTTATTAAAAATGCTTAATTGTTGTCTATTGTTTATCATTTAGGTAAAATAATGGAGGTTTAATATAAATTGTTGAATTGGTAAATTGGGTATGTGAAGTTAGGACTAGAGGGTTGCGAATAAAGTTTTGGGTTTGTCTTGCTGTTGTGACCCATTAAAATAACAAAATTGGTTTGACTAGAATTTGGGTGAGTGAAATCAACAAGAATAAAAATGTGTCTTTGGGCTATATGTTTAGTAGCTACTTTGAATGCAATAATATACTTTAGATATTCTCTTCATTAATTAAATTGTTGTGATTGTGTACACGTTTGCGTGACATAACTACGATTTTCAAAATAAATCGAGGTACGCGTTCGCGCGACTTTGGTCAAGCTTTCTTAAATAATTAAGTGTTGTGAATTGTGTACACGTACGCATGATATGATTCTTGACGCGCCAAACAAAAAGAGTACACGTACATGTGACTCGTTTCGAGTTAATTCCATAATCACGAATAATCAAGTAATTTAAAAGTGGTAAAAGGTAAAACGCACATAGGTTCTAAAAATATGTAATTAAGCAAATTTAATTAAGCCAGGAATGATTGAAGCGACCGTGCTAAAACCACGGAATCCGGGAATGCCTAACACCTTCTCCCGGGTTAACAGAATTCCTTACCCGGATTTCTGGTTCGCAGACAATTTGAAACAGAGTCAAAATCCTAGGTTTTGGGATTCTTAATAAATAAATGGTGTCCCGGAACACCGTAAAAATCCGTGTGGTGACTCTGAATAAATAAAATAAATCCCAAAATCGAATAATGTCACTTAAATTGGAAAAACTCCCATATCACCCTTACCGGTGAAAAAGGAGGTGTGACACCAGCTTCCCTGGTGTGAACTGTCTCGGCTTGACTTTCTTGTTGAAGGCTCTAGACTTTCTGTTATGACAGAGTTGACCATGACAGACTGCATTCATTCTCTTTCCGTCTATGAGGGCTAGTTGCTCATAACAACTCTTTACCCATTCTGCGTCGCTGAGCTCAGCTTCTTGTATAATTCTTAGAGATGGAATCTCAACTTCGGCAGGAATAACAACCTTAGTCCCATAAACTAGCATATAGGGAGTTGCCCCTGTTGAGGTGCGAACTGTGGTGCGATATCCCAATAAGGCAAATGATAACTTCTCGTGCCACTGCTTGTGCCTTTCTATCATCTTTCTTAGTATCTTCTTGATGTTTTCTGAATCTCCCAGGTTGATGCTTTCAGTCTCGTCCAGGTTGGACTTAGGTCTGTTCTCAAAATTCTCAACTTCTTTGACGATCTCGTCAGGTATGTCGTCTTTGTCTGAATCAATGTCCGTTTGCTGTGTTGTCTCATTGCATGTCATAGTCATCGGTTCATCAAGACAAGTAATAGTAATGCTGTATAAATAAAGTAATGAGAGAAAATAATAGCAATAAATATCGAATTCGTAAGAGAAATTTAGAAGATGCTTTGATGATTTGAATAACTGTTTTGAACATTGAAGATCTTATTGCAGAAATTGAAAAAAGTCAGAAAAAGGAAAATCATTTAGTAGCAAAGAGAGGATGGATAGCTGTTTGGCACATATGCTTCACTCAACACTTTCAACAAAGTATTTCTGTGTGTTTCAAAATTCTGTAGCAAAGAGAGGATGGATATCTGTGCCGGTGTCTTGTTCAGCTGGTCGATGACTGAATACTCTTTAGCCTGTACCTTTCTCCAAAGGTCATCGGGACCTGTTTCAATAAGGGGAGGTCGGTTGGCAGCCTGCTTGCTTGATTCGGCCAGATGCTCAGGGGTGTAGACCCTACCAGTTCTCGTCATACCCTGTGCTGCGACAGCCTCCTCAGACCTGACCTTTCCTTTCCTTCTCGCCTCGGCTGTATAGTCCCAAGGGATAACATTTGAATAGAAGGGTGGCGTGGTTGACATTGCCACCGGAATTGGTGCGGCCATCCTTACTTCAAACGAAATGTGTGTTCGGGGTGGCAAGACTACGAACTCGAATGGTGCCGGTGCATTTGCTGGAGATACAAACTCAACTTCAATTGGCACTAGTGGTGCTGCTTCAAACTCAAGTGGTATAGACATATTCACCTCAACGTCCTCAGATGGTTGAATCTGGACTATAATCGGTTTGAGAGTGACTGCAGGTTTCTTTGGGTCATCGCCTTCTAAGATCAATCCGATTGATCCCTCGGGATCCCCAATCATCTTCTATTTCAATCATATGAATACCTCTATCCTTATGGTCTGGCAAAGGATTATTGCGGACGTTTGGAGCGGGGTCTTTTTCCACAATAATCTTGTTGTTAATGAGAGCCTGTATTTTGTCCTTCAGAGAGCGGCATTCTTCGTTGGTGTGTCCTTTCATGCCGGAATGGTATGCACAAGATTTGTTAGGGTTAACCCACTGAGAAGGGTTTTCAGGGGTGGCAGTAGGGATAGGTGTGACGTAACCAACATCTTGGAGCTTCTCATACAACTGGTCAATGGGCTCGGCTATGGCGGTGTATTGCTTTGGAGGGCGGCGATCAAAATTGGGACGAGGTCTAGGAAAGTTTTGGCCTGCATGGGGTGATTGGTAATGGGATGGCTAGGAATTATAAGTGTGGTAGACAGGAGCAGGTTGTGAGTATCTGGGCGAAGCAGGTTGATATGTGGGTGGTGGAGCTTGGTAGGTGGGCGGTGGAGCTTGGTAGGAAGGTGGTGGAGCTTGGTAGTTCGGTGAGGGTGCTTGGTAGTTTGGTAAGGGTGCTTGGTAATTCGGGGTTTGGCTGGTATGTGAGTGGAGGTGTTGGATAAGTTTGGTAGTTGAGTGGGGACTTGGCTCTTTGTGCAACCATTACGGCTCCCACGTCTCTCTTCTTAGACACACCACCAGTCTGTAAACCCTTGTTAGTGGCTTGCAAGGCTTCAAAACTTGTAACCATACCACTTTTAATACCTTCTTCAATCCGCTCACCCAATTTGATGATGTCGGAGAACTTGTGGCCTTCAACCATCATCAACCGTTCATAATATTGTGGGTCCTGAGCCCGGACAAAGAATTTGTTCATCTGCTCTTCCTCTAGAGCAAGTCTGACTTTAGCGGCTTCGGACCTCCAGCGAGTAGCATACTCGCGAAAGGTTTCTGTGGGTTTCTTCTTCAAATTTTGAATGTAGAACACATCTGGTGTATTCTCTATGTTGAATCTAAGCATGTCCATAAAGTCAGACACCATGCTTACCGAGTTTGACCATTTCTTGGGGTCTTGGCTGATGTACCAAGACAACGCGTCTCACTTCAAACTCCTCATGAACAACTTCATGCGGATTCTTTCATCCTTCCCAATGCCAACCAACTTGTCGCAATAGGTCCTCAAATGGACTCTCGGATCACCAGTGCCGTCAAACATTTTGAACTTTGGAGGTTTGTACCCCTCGGGCAATTCGATATCAGGTTGTATACAAAGGTCTTCATAATTCAACCCTTCAATTCCCTTGGTTCCTTCAACACCCTGGACTCGGCTGGTCAATTTCTTAAGCTCCTCGACCAGGTTCTTGATAAGTAAGTCCTTTCCATCAGACTCGGATGCCTGTGAGATAGGCGGAGTGGAGTGGGTCATGGTTTCCACATAGATGAGATTGTTATAGGTGTGGAAATGGTCCTTTGTGGGGTTTTGAGGTTCTGGGATAAGTAGTGGAGTGTTATTTGAGGTGTGGCAAGCATTTCACTACGTCGGGAGAGTTTGGTTCTTTGGGGGAGTGGCGTGATGGTGAGGTGCGGGATGATTTTGCTGTCTTGGGATATTTTGTGGAGGTGCGGGGTTTTGAGCATTTGGAAGGTTGACGTCGGGGACGTTGAGGGAAAATGACAGGTTGTCCAAATTCCGGACTTGATTGAGTTCTTCCTGAAACTTCAGCAATTTCTGTTCAAGTGGTGACATGCTTTCATGCAGGACCTGAATACCTCGGCCATCAGTGGCCTCTACCCGTTCAATCATATTCTCCTTTCTGGTGTCGCTGGACTCTTCCATCTTACTTTTACCTTTGCCTTTGTCTTTTCCCTTAGGAGGACTAGGAGGAGGAGTAAGTGGAGGGCCTTTGGATCTTGTGCGATAGGTTGATGATGCCAGAATGCACGAACTAACCTTTGGGGAGGGGAATAATAAAGAAAAAAAGAAATAAAAACAAAAAGGTAACCAAGTCAGTGAGGATTATGAAAAAGAATATTGCGGTATTTAAAAACATAATGCGGAAATGTAAAGCGCGTCCTAAGTTGGGAACCTCTTTGTGCCTGAGGTAGGCCTAGCGACAAATTGATTTGGAGAACTTAAAATGCTAAATGCCTCATTTTATTGATAATAAAAATAGACAAATCCCAAAACGATAGACGAAAAATAAAAGTCACTAATGGCCATTGGCCTTATTACATTGATAGAGAAAAATAAAGACACTCCTATCTACTTGGTCCCAGAAGGACCTTCCCCAGACTCAGCATTCTTGCTTTCCTCGTACAGTTTTCCCAGCTCGCGAAGTCCCAGCAACAGGTAGGTTCTGGGTAGATATCCTCCTTTAGCTCCCTCAGCCTTTTGTTTTAGGCTGGATTTCTAGGAGAAATGGTAAGTTACACAAGTGTTTCTTGACGATAGATTTGTCGCTAGAGTGCAGATCCTCCCACCAACTCAACAGTCTTGGGTGGACATTGGAGACCATGCTGAATCTGGGGACTTCGTGCCTTATTTTTCTGCAAAGCAAATAAAGGTAGGCCCTTACCCCCACCGGACTCGACTGTTTAACGTCAATAATTAGCAGGAAGCATTTAGTTCTCCAAATAAATGCACAGAACATGAGGGCGTCCACTTGGGTTTAAGAAAACCCGGGGGACTTTTGGATAAGGCTATCTTAATAGCTATCGTGCAGACGACACTTTAGCTCAACTAGGTTTGACCATGATGCATGCAATAGTGCAACAACGGACAACTAAAGGGGGAAAGGCACGGAACTATCGACTGCACCGCTGATCGACTAGTTTTACTGCAAATAAGCCTTTCCGAATTTAGTGGGTAATAATATAAGAAGAGCGCAACCACTCATCAAGCGTTGGTATAGTGTTTTGTTTGGCACGAGTGGTGTATGAATGTTGAGCATGATTATGCAATAATAAGTATTAAAACAAGTTGTCACGTATTTGAACGTTAAAGAAAGCGGTAAAAACAACAGTCATGATTTAAAGCAATTACAAAAGAAAACAAAGAGACATGTCCGTTTTGTCTATGAGAAGTAAATACCTGAAGTAAACAATTAATTGCATGTAAAGGGAAGAGTAAAGGGTGCGCAAGTATTTAAACAAAAATAAAGGCACAAATTCACGAAACAATTTGAAATAGTAAAAGCCTGGATATCCCCAGCAGAGTCGCCATGCTGTCACGCCCCCTTTTCCCCAAGCGCTCCTTTCGGGGCCGGTTGAAAGGGTTTATGACATTGGTTGAGACAACTTGTTCCTTTTGGGAAAGGGGTTTGCATATTTTGAAGAGTCGCCACCTAACAATTTTAACAATGTGTTAGGGCACCTAAGGGGTTCAATTACAACTACGTTACTAACCAGAGATTGGGTAAGGGCTTTAAATTATCCTATGGAGAAGGTGTTAGGCACCCCTCAGGATCCACAAGTGTGGTTCCCGGCCAAATTATTTCTGTGAATTTGTACGGCTTAGCAAACAAACAAATAAAGGCTCAAATAAGAGGGGATTTAAGTCTTAAGCATGCAGATGTTTGAAAATGGTAAAGAAGATTAGATTTTGAAAGAATTACGATCTCAGCATATAAAAGGTATCCTAGGTTTATAATAATATGGGTCACATCAATGCAATACCCAGTAATCACTCCTCGAAGAGGGGCTACACGTGGTATTAGCGCACAGGTCATCATATCCATATTCTACCCTTTCCCACCCCGTGAAAGTAACTAAATCGAGTGTTGGTCTCGACCTCTATTGCATGCTATTACCCGTCCCTTCCTATCAGTCCCGGAGGAAATTAGGACTCCTATCCTAAAGGAGGTGCTAGGCAAACCCTCAGGTTTTAAAGGTGAAAATGCTAAGGCGACATATAATAAACAAATAGGACTTCATATAAAGGGAAAGAATAGAAAGAAAATAAAGGCTCAAGTATTACTCTACACATAGTGCACATAAATAACATGTCTCATACACAACTAAGGTCCATATTAATTCAGAATCCTAAAGCATGGTATCTAGGTAATTTAAAAAAAAGGTCAAAGAAACAGGCCTTTTGTTTCATAACTCAGAGAGGAAGTCCTAATCAATCTTGCCTACTGATTTTAGCATGCTGGCAGTTGAACGCCAATCACAAAGGACAGTTCTGGTTTTTCTCTTTAACTGATTTCCTAAGGCTTGCCTAGGTATAAAATAACATGCAGTAGTAGTTAGACTAAGTGTTGTTAAGCGAGTATGAATAAAATCCTAAGACATGGTATCTAATGCACAGGTAGGGATGCAGAATACAGAATCCTAAGCAGGATTTCTAAACGCACAATAATTACAGCATTAAGCACGATTTCAGAATATGCAAGAGTGGCAGTTTACTTTAGTGTCGTTTATCCTAAACAGGATCTCTAAGTGCGCATAGCAATATGAAACATGATTGTAGAGGATACCAATTATTAAAATTATTTACCCTATCACAGAATTTTTCTAAGTGATGAATGACAGTACTGAAACAAGATGCTGAAACAATGTTCATAAAGCCCAAATAGCATTGCATGATAAGCTTTGCACATATTGATCCTAAACATGATTCTATTGCACAAATAAGGAATGTAAACCTAATAGCATGGTTTCTAACCTTTAATATTTATAACATGCATAACTACCCTTTTACCTTTGCACTATCCATCCCAATAGTTGTTTATAATTAATTATTACAGAACATGGGATATGAATTACACAACTGAAATAGAAGAAAAATAAGAAGTTAACTATAGGGAGCCTACACAATAGGCCCAGATCTCCATGTCCTCAATGCCAAGTGTTGTTTCACAACCTTTCTCATAATCTGGGTGTGTCAGCGTCCTAAGGACATCAAGGGCTCCCGGGCAGTGCTCACACCCGGATTTCATAGCCAAGATAGAGTAAGTGCAGTGTGGAAAATCCAGCTCTTGTGTGTCAAAGTTCAGAGGGAGCTCAAGGGTCCCAAGGCAATGCTCACACAAAAGGGGCAGAACCTAAGGGGGTCTAAGAGTATAGTGAGAGTGCTCGACATAGTTTTGAGGAGTTTAAGTAGGAAAATAGTTTTGAAACAGTTTTGAAAAAGAGGAAAGACTTAGTGAAAATAGTTTTTCATAACAAAAGGTTTAACTGATGAAAATAGCTAGAGAGAACACCATTCTCAAAACAAGCTCAGCATCACATAACAGGACCAAGAATAGTCCAACAATCACAAGCAGGGGTATGGGACTTGAGGGACAATTACAGAGCAAGTAAGGGCAAACATGTAGTAGGCAGAAACATATATGAGTACACAATCAAAAACTCCTAAGGGTTCAGGGGATCAGGGGTACAACAAAGTATCGAATTAGATTAACATATCAATACCAAACAACTAAGACCATGATCAAACTAATGTACCAGTCATAGGCATGTGGATTCACATAAGAAGTAGGTGCTAAGTATACAGAAACATGCTGGTCATTGACAAGTAAAGCATAACTTAACAGGCAGAGGGAATCCAGGATCTTAGTTACATGTTGAACAACAGAATAGTACAGCAGATTAGAAACACAACAAATTGTAACAGTAATAGAACACATGTTGGCTTGAGGACTGAAATCTAAATTAGAACGTACCAGTGGAGTGTAGAAAGCAATAACACAAAGCAGAAATATGAGATGCACAGTAGTTAGCCTTGGCTTGTAGCCAGCTAACTTAGAGTAGTAGCAAGTAGCACAAAAGAGATAATAGGGATCAAGTTAGTTGTGTGTGAGAGAGAGTTGAACATATTAGTTCCTTCGTTGCTTAATGAAAGAGTAGTGTATATATATAGTTTGAAAACAGATGGTAAATAAGGTAGGAATCAAAGTTAACTCTTAATTAAGGGACTGAGTATCAATCAATGTAAAATCAGTATATGTATCCCTTAATTGAAGGGGTTAAGTTCAAACGGTTAGTAGGCAAATGACAAATAAGGAAAGTTCTCATATGTGACATGCATATAACATATAACGAAACAATTTCAAAACAGTACAAGTATGCAATTGAGACTAGGTTAAGAAGATTTCAGTTAATAACATAAGAATCCGTGTGACAACATAGTGGACCAAAAACAAGGTAAGGAAATAATTCAATCAATAAGGTGTTACCATAAGAGATCAGTGAAGGACACCAATCCCAGAGAATCAGGGATTCGATTAAGAGTGACAATAGCTAAGGAAACTAACACGGATTAAACAGATAATAAGCAAGTAAAGCATAACAAAGTAAGAAATCACATAGAATCAGGGATTCGATACTAACACACAGTAAATGACTAAAGGAATTAACAAACGAACATGATATAACAGGGAGAATCAAAGAGTCAGAAACCCTAATGACTATAGTAGCAAGAAATCACATAGATTTAGAGATTCATCTAAACAAAACAGTAACAACCAGAGGGATTAAACAGAACAACTACAACATAAGCAGAAAAAGCCAAAATCAAGAACTCTAATGAGCAAAATAGGGTAAAAAATCATAGGAAACTCGGGACATATTCATGAGAGATAGACACAGATACAAATCAAAAGAAAGACCAACCTAAGATTATAATACAGTGTTAAAACTGAAGTTTTAACATAATAAATTATGAAAAAGAGTTTTTAACAAAAACTGTTTAAAAATATGAACAGAATCATAGAAGAATACTTAAACTCGAGAAAATAGTTTTTGCAGAAAGGTTTTCTAGAAACCCTAGTTGGAAAACAAAATCGTTTTAGGGGAAAATAGAGAACCTTTATAGAAAACCTCAAAACAACTCGAGATTTGTATAGATCTGTTACAGATCTATAAAGATCAAAAGTTTTAGAAGTTAGGGTTTCAAAGAGAGAACCCAAAAAGGAGAGAAAAACTCAAGGTTTTACCGGTTTCGACCGGAAAGTGTAAGAACCTTACTCGGACGGCCAGGGGTGGATGGAAAATGGCATGAATGACCATAGGGAAGAGTTGAGCCACTCCATGTTCACTTGAGGGCCTCAGGGTAGTGTCAAACCAGCATGGGGTGAGATATAGGCCATGAGTGATGAGAGGTCATGATTTCTGGCGAGAGAGATGGCCGGAGAAGATGGAAAGTGGAAGGTTCTAGAGAGAACCATATATATAGAGAGGGAGATAGAGATACGTTTGAGAGAGAATGGGAACGGGGGAAATGAATGAGGGGGGTAGTCACTAGGGGTTAAATTAGGAAGGGGGAGATTTGGGCCGTTGATCAAAATTGATCAATGGCCAAGATTCAATCAGATGCTGGGTCGAGTAGGCTTTAGAGATTGGGCTTGGGTATTGGGATAAATTAATTGGATTAGGACCATGTTTGATTTAGGCTTGAATTTAAATAAAGAACGGTTATTTGTTAAATACCCATTAAAATTAGATAAATAATTAATAAAAATATCTAATAATCATATAAAATAAAATTAAGGCTAAATAGGTGAAATTAAGGTAATTAATTAATATAAAAATATAAAATGAATAATTATTGATTTAAAATGTACAATTAGGCCATAGTTGGAAAATTATTGTAATTATGGTCAAATAATGCCAAATTTTCTAACTTGTGAAATAATTAAATCCTAATAGGATAAAAAATGATATATTGAGCTGGGAAATATTTTGAAATTATTTATAATACAATTTATGAATAATTATTGAATATAAAAAAACTGAATAAATTGGAAAAGAATTTAATAAAAATATGAAAAATTACGGAAAAATACCAGTTATTATAAAGTGTGATTTTGAAGGTATATATGCAAATTTTAAAATAGTTTTAAGGAAAAATTGGATATCAACACATATGGGATTGAGTTACTTTCGGGTTGGCAGTCTGCGTGACTCGATTGAGTTAGAGGCGATTGGTTCTGATTACTCGATTATGTATTACTGAGTTCCGGGATTTTATCATGGTTATGACCACGGTCGGAGTTGATGTTTTCTACAGTTATAGAATCTATATTGCGTGTGGTGGTGTTCTCCTGGCTTGAGTTAAATGAAAGATTCTCGGGTGATGAGGTGTTCAATTTGCTTATGGTTCAGAGTTGACTATGAGACTTTCATAGTGTTGCGAGTTAGCATGTTAGAGGCGACGCGCCGTGTGGGGTTAAAAGGTTTCATGTACAAGGTTGCAGTTTAGTTTTGGAGGGAAGGACACGAGTTCTTGATGTCTCAGACAATTTTGGGTATTTGAAGTCTTATTGGCACTGTGGGATTCCATCGAAGTAGAGTTCGCGTGTTGGCAGGCACATTTTGTTTCGACTTATGGGTGTTTCTCTGCGAGATGATGGAGTATGAATTACGTGTCAGCTATTTGAGAAGCGGTGTTGAGATTGGGTATGAAAATTCTAGTATTCGTGAGGCTTAGAGACTGAATGTTCTTGTTGGCTGACTATTCCTTGATTGCGAGTTGTGAAAGAGTGTAGAAGATTGGATTATTAATGGTAGGTGTTATGGAAAAGTTGCTATAGACTTTTGGAATGTTTATTACATGTTTGAGGATGATCATAATTTGGTTTGGGGATTATTTTGAGCCCAGTGAGGGTGTGTATCCTTTATCAAGTTGGATTTGCTTGCTCTTGCGCAGTTGATGCCACATGTATATCATCAGGCGGAGTGGATGTTATTCACGCCTTGTTTTATGTCGTATGTTTCTCTCTTATGCTATGACGAGTTGTGAGGGTTACATGATTCTTCGCACGCATATTGTGATTCAGTTTAGGCCTCATGGCACTATGGCCGAGGTGGCCCTTGTGATGTTGATTTGCTTATTTCACCATAGTTGTGCTTGACTTTCTCAGTATTGTTTGTTCCTAATGATTTTCCCCACAGTTATATTTTGTACATTCTATTGTGCTTAATGTTGACGCACATGTGATCAGTGAGCCCGAGTATTATGGCTCGAAGAGTACCCTATATGGATTGATATGATGGGATCTGGTTGCACGCCGCAACGATACAGTGATGAAATGTGGCTTCTTATTTCTATTTCGTGTATTTTGCTTTCACCTTGTTGAGAATAGTTCATAGTAAAATGCTAAAATTTCCTTGCCTGCTTAACTTGTTTAGTAGTTTTCTTATTTAGTTTTCTTACTGTTATCTGTCATATCTGAATTATTACTTGGTAGTGTACGGAACCGGGTTGTGTGTGGCTCCATATGTTTATTGTTGATGTTTGCCGGTACAGCTGCTCATATTGGATGAGATGAGGTTTCTAGACCTGAGATTTGCTCTATTGTATTGGGATGAGGAAGTTTTGGAAGAATAACACTATATTTTGTTGAGGATGTGGACAATGGCCTTGGTCGGACGAGTGAGTTTCTTGGTTTATTGATCAGATGAGTAGTTAAGCAGTTATGCGTGTTTCTTTCATCATCGGTAGGGTATGAAGGTTTTGAACGAGGTTCTAATCGGTATAAGGTTTGATACCGACACTGGATTTATTTTGGGCAGTAATGATGGTCGGCAGTTCCTACTGTGAGTGTCACAGTAATGGGGTATATCACGTGATTACATCTTGTGTTATGGTTTTGACTTGATACAACTTGTTCAGACTTATACAATATATGGTCGTGGGATTCGGGTCTTGTAATAGATTCTTGATAGAGATTGAGTTCTAAGGTTTAAGGACCAAGGTCGAAATATGGATCTTTAGTTATGTTGTGTTGGAAGGCTTGTGTGGATCAGGGTGACGTGGGATCACCCGTGGGTTTATGCTGAGTAAGGTTACACCGTGATTTGGTAGCTTTGGAAAGAATCCTAGCATATTCGAGGACGAACGTGTGTTTAAGTGGTGGAGGATGCGATGACCCGACATGTCGTTTTGAGTATCTGCACTTCGCTTGATATTTTGAGAGCTCGAGTAAGTCTGTGTTATGTTATGGGACTTGTTGGTATGTTTGGACGTGTCCCGAGGGGCTCGGGTGAGTTTCAGATAGGATTGGGTTGTGTTGCGCTCGTTTTTTTATGTTTCGATGTTGTTTATTCAAGCATAAATGGTACTACATTGAGCAAATTAGCTCCAATTTCTGCTTTTATTAAAGCATTAGATACGTATCATAATTACGGAGCCATAAAGAAAGAATCATCGAATTTGGACATCGTATGAGGAATTTATGGTCATTTTACTAAGAATTGGGTTGCCAGATTTTTTAGATTAATTACGAAATTGCCACTGACTTCATATTTAAAAATCTGCACTATTTTCAAATATTGAAACCAACATATCTCCTTCTGTTAAGACACTAAGATCAAAGCAATAACATAAAACAAGAAAATAGACAAAAGATGTAGAGAGCAAGAGAAGAGAGATTATTATTTCTTCTATTTATTCAAGTGTGTACAATGTGATGCCCAAACCCTCTATTTATAGGATGATATAGGTAGTACAAAGGGATGCCATGAACATGGTATTAACTATTGAGATCATGGAGGAAGATCATGGAGGAGGTTATGGAGGTGTGAGAGTTACAACCATAATAGTAAGAAGTAGTAGGGATAATGGTGAAGAGTAGTGGGAGTAAGTTCTTTAGGAGTTATAGGCATCCACTATACAATATTATATTTCATAACACTCCCCCTTGGATGTCTATAGATAATGTTCCTCGTTAAAACCTTACTAAGAAAAAAACCCTGTGGGAGAAAATCTTAGTGAAGGAAAAAGAGTACACATATCTTGTAATACGCATTATTTCCTGCCTCATTAAAAACCTTGCAAGAAAAACCCAGTGGGATAAAATCTTAGCAAAGGGAAAAAGAGTACAACGCGTATTTGTCTCCCCCTGATGAAAACATTAATTTGTTTCTCCGAGATGACGTGTTCCGATCTTGTATACCAACTTCTGAAATGTTGAGGTTGCTCATGCTTCACGGAACAGAACACCAAATTATCAAGCTAACAAATTTGTCGAACATCTATTTAACCGCTCGTTGAAAATTGTGTCTGATAACGAACTTTGTGAAACATATGCTTTATTCTGTCTCCTTTAATGTATCCTTCTTCCAATTGAGATAAACAAATATCATCGCCTTCACTATTATTGAAATCTTCTCTTCAAGGAAAAGTTACATATTTGTTATGTGTTGAGTCACTTGCTTTTTCAGTTGATAGTATATTGACATGACTTGAATAAGTATCAACAATTGACTGCCTTGTGAAATAATAATATGGCATTACTCTCACATACAAATAGATTATTTGAAGAACGGACTTCAGAAAATGCCTGCATTTGCATAAACAACAAACCTTGACATTTGTTAGAATAAACAAATCTATATCAAGGATTCCTTTTGCAATATAGTACTAATAGTATTCCAGTATCTTAAACTATATCTCGCTAGCATATTCTTATACTCATGGTTCTAGCAAGATACACAGTGCACCAATTGCAATAGACACAAAAATAAATCATATATGCCATGGTTTCTCTAATCCACGTAAGGATTTGCTGAAGCTTTATAAATGAATTTCTCGGGAACCTCAATATGCTTCAGAATAGTATAAATCCTTCAAAGATTTTTATATACGCATATCAAATATATCAAGTATTTCCAGACTAAAATCTGAAAGCAACTGTATCCACCACAAGGGAACATGTTTCCATATAATCAATGCCGGGATATTTACGTAAAATCTTGTGTCACCCCACTGACTTTATACTTTCAGGTGTTGGGACTATCAGTCCAAAACTTCATGTTTTTCAAGTGAAGTTAATCTTGATTGCGTATTTTTTATTTGATTGACCAATCATTTCTCTGTCCAAATTCCATGATAGATTTGAGCTTAAGATCCTCGTCAATATTAATAATATTGAGCGCTATATTATATCAACATGAGGTCTTATAAAGTTTTATGTCATGGTGCTCTTACATAGCACTTGCCTCCTTAGTATGACCATCTTTATCATTTGCTCCACTCCTTCTTCAAGGAGTTTTATCTTTGGAACCGATTAGTCTATTATGCTTCATGCATTCCATGNAATATTTTGCAAATAAATTATCACTTGAACTTCAAGTTCACATTTTCTTGTACGAGGATCTAAGTACACTCATAATAATTCATTCCATGATTACTTTTTCAACTACCCATTTTCTCCCCCTAATGTTGGGATCACCAACACATTTCCCAACATTCTTTGGGAACACATCTTTGTGCATTGTGATGGCACAATTAAATCATATAGAACATCTATGTTTCTGGATAAAATTTATTTGGTTCCTGACCCTGAACCAATTCTGATAAGGAGAAGTTATCATAACTTGTTGGCTAGATGCATACAAGTGCTCTTGTATATTAAATAATACACATCATACCAAATTTCTATTTGGAATCTTTGTTCTCATAACCAATAGTTTAGCTTAAGTGGAGGCATACAATTTTTGCTAAACCAACTTGTATTTAAACCAGCATTGCCAAGATAATTATCATATTTATATTCTGGAACTATGCTCTAACAATTTGAGCAATCAACCTTGCAAAATCCAAATTGCAAGTTGATAACAAACGCACATGTGACCATACAATATATGCATCTATTAAAATCATATAATAGTAAACGGTCCACATGGCAGGTGACTGGGCCCATATATATATCACCTTCTAATCGTTCCAGAAATCGAGGGATTCAATGTAACAACCCGGCCGGTCATATCGAGAGTTTAAACCCATTTCCCCCGCTTCTGCTTCATTTTATGTGGTTTAACTTCATTTAGGTGTGTTGGGCCGGTTGGTTCGGGTTCAGAGTGGTCATGATGAGAATTGAGGCATTTGGTCCCTTAAGGTAGCCTAATAGTTGAGAAAGTCAACTGAGAGTGACTTATTGGTGAACGACCTCGAAATGCAGATTTTATGGCTCAGATAGCTTCGTTAGGTGATTTGGGACTTTGGAGTGTGTTCAAAATATTTTTGTGATGCCTGGTGTAGAATTAGGCTTGAATTGACGAAAGTTAATTTTTGGTGATTTTCGGTCGGCAGTGGAAAATAGGCTATCGAGGTCGGAATGGAATTTTGAAAGTTGGAGCAGGTTCGTAATGTCATTTTGGATGTGTCTGCAAAATTTCAGGTCAATCGGAGGTGTTTTGGTTGGTTTCGGCGTAGTTGGCGAAATTTGGAAGTTTCAAGTTCATATGCTTGAATTTGATGTAATTTTGGTATTTTCGTGTTGTTTTTGGTGTTTCGAAGGGTCGACTAAGTTGGAATAATTCTATGGGGTGTGTTGGTATGTTTGGTTGGGGCCCCGAGGGGCTCGAGATTTATTTCGGATGGTTGGCGGGATTTTTGGACTTGGAAATTTGCAGCAGTAGCTGCTGGTGTGGAAGTTCTGGTGTTGACCGCACATGCGATCGGGCAACTGCAGGTGCGATGGTGCGAAAAGGCTAGGCAGGGGATTTTTCCGCAGGTGCGAATTTAAGTGAGATTCCGCAGGTGCGCACCTGGGACCGTAGGTGCAGGTCCGCAGGTGCGGCTAAATGTCTGCAGGTGCGGAAATGACTGGCAGAAACAGTATATAAAGGCCCTCCGAGAAAATTCTCTTATTTTCACCATTTTTGCATGCAGGAGGAGTTCTTTGAAGGCGAGTTGGAGAAGGAAACTCGAGATTCTTCAGTAAAGGTAAGTTCTTTGGTTACTAACATCGTTCCTATGCTATTTTGTTCGGATTAGGCTTAAAAATTTAAGGATTTGAGTAGGAAAAGGTTGGGAAGAAGGGGGTGGAGAACTGGAATTTCTTTTGAGGTTTTAGGTAGGCAATTGTGATCCGATTGTGATGATTTTGGTATGAGTAGAATCGGGAGGACGAGGTTTCTAGTGATGTAAAAATTATCGAATTCCGAGACGTGGGCCCGGGCCTCGGGTTTGGCCGAATTTCAAGATTTTTGTATAATTTGATAGTTTTTCGATTGGGTTGTGTTCCTTGGTTATATATTGATGATGTTGAACTGATTTTGGCTAGATTCGGAGAAATCGGGAGCCAATTTGAGGGGCAAGAGCATAGCGGACTAGTGTTGTGGCCCGGTGGAGGTAAGTAATGGTTATAAATCTTGTCCTGAGGGTATGGAACCCCGGACTACATATTTTCTCACTGATTTTGGAATGGCGCACAGGTTGGATGACGAGTATGTGGCGCATACTGATTTTTGGATTGGACTGGGTCCTCTCCGCGGCAACTAATGGGTTGCATATTTTACTCAAAACCTTATATTAAATTATGTTCTAAAGATTTGTGAAATATTTGGGCTATAAACCGTGTTTGGGGCCTCGTGCCGATCTGTTTAAACCCCTTGGGGGCTTTTTACTGCTGTTTTTCCTCACTATTTGTTGATGATTTTATTCAGCATCATTGTGCATACTGCTTTCCGAAACTCAGCATGATTTACACCACTTTGAGATTTAAACTGATGTTTTGGGTTGAGTACCCTGTTTTACTGATTCGCCCAAGGAGCCTTTCGAGTGGTTCTGCTGAGTGCGGCCGAGGGCCAAGAGTGATGGTGAGGTGCTGAGTGATATTAGCGCTTTGGTTGAAGGAGCCCCTCCGGAGTCTGTACACACCCCCAGTGAGCGCACCGAGTGACGAGTGATTGGGAGGCATGAGCGATTGTGAGGTGCTGAGTGACTGTGCGACATGCCCGAGGGGCTGATTTGATACATGTTTTTGCCCGAGGGGCTACTTATGATTTTACTACTTTCATTTGCATACTAAATCTTTCGGTTTGAAGTTGTTAAACATATGAATTCTTTAAAGGATTTTTCTGAAGATGATTTTAAGGGATGATGATTTCACATATCTGTGTTATACTGTTGGAAAGAAAGGTTGTGCCTCTTGTGATTTGATGACATTGATTTTATGTGTTTCTTGCTGCTCAGACCTGATTTATTTTCATTACTACTGAGTTGGCGTACTCACATTACTCCCTGACCCTTGTGTGCAGATTCAGGTGTTAGGGCAGGGTGAGCTGTCTATCTGTTCCAGAGATTCTCGGAGGTTTACGAGGTAGCTACATGCGTTCGTAGTCCTGCTTCCTCTCTTGTTTAATATTATAGAACTTATTTTCGTTGAGTTGTATATTTATGTAGATGCTCATGACCAGTGACTCCGGGTTCTCGGGGGGATTGTATTTAATGTTCAACATAGATTTAACTATTTTTTTATGAATGTTTAAAGGAACTTTTATGGGTAATCGGTATAGTAAAGTTGTAAATGGGAGTTTATTATGATTTGAGTGAAGTTTTGGCTGGCCTAGTTCCATGATAGGCGCCATCGCGACTGGCCTGTATTTGGGGTCGTGATATTCAATCCCAACTTTAACTGGTATATCATGAGAATAAGCAGCACAAGAGAATTCTTGAAGAACCTTCTATTTCTTCAATATATGCCAATGTGAATTCTCAATTAATTTTCGCATCATAATTGAACCGGAATGGCCAACCGGTCATGCCAACTAATATTTGTTTCAGTAAACATTTAATTTACTAGGGCATGTGATTCCATAATGGAAGAAAATCCGGGTAACCTTTCATATTTACCCGATATGACTATTGTAATATGAAGATATTAAATCTTCCTTTCATTTATAGTCTCAATATGCCAACCACTTTGGCTAATACATTTGAAACTCAAGAAGTTTCTTTTGAGACTTACTACAATATTAATGTCAAGAATAATTTCATTAATCCGAGTAGTAACCAATTCGCTCTTCCGGAGCTCTTAATTGATTTCGTACTACAAGATCTTTTTTATCACACCATCCATATAGTAAATATCTCCTTCACGGAGAAAATCATATCATAATAATTGTCACGGTCGAAGTCATCATAAGCAAAACCATTCTTGCTTTAAGTTTGTCTTTAATAACCTTTTATAAGGCATGACATAATATTTTTTTTGGGCGTACCACAAGTACGCGACCAATGACATATTCATGTAACCACATTATAATATTCATTATCTTTATTTCTCTCAAACCTCACTTAGAGGTGTGGTATTTATATAACCATGCATAAGCACATTCTTATGCATATTTTTCATCACATATATCTTCACATTTACTTCCAAGAATGAGCATGCATTTACAATGCTTATCACAAGTCGCATTCTTTCAAAAAATGGACTAAAATCGTCTGAGTGTGCCTCATATTTCCAGACCATATTGATACACAATTCCTTCACCTTTGAAGGATTATTTTGAGAACCCTTACTGTTCTCCTTTTTACATTTACCATAATGATGACTATATTATTTTGGTCTTTGGTACACCCACGTTCATTGGTCAACCACTTGTCTTCATTTAGACTTATTATGCACCGCTATAACATTCACTTCAAGAATGAAGCAAATCAAGTGGGACAAGCTTCATGCTATTTTCATGAAAAATAAATTATTTTCATTAGTCATCATTATATATTCAATATGGTGCATTGTGACTCAAACCCAATGCCTTACCCATATAAAGGCATGTTATGTCATAATGAGTTGGGACTTGAACCAACTCTTATCATCATTGTGCACCACAAATCAAACTAAATGCCTTATTATCATACAATGGCATAATAAGCCAAGTGGACTCACCGTTGAGCCTATCAATATACTACTTCCTATAATCAGTTATTTTTTTTCCCGAACTTTAATGAAAGTTCACATTGATTTTTTTCACGAACAACTACATGATCAAATATAAAGGGAATAAAATTATCTTAGCAATACAAAATTTATTTTGACCACAACATAAATTTAAATTCTTATTATTTTTATAAGATTAGAAACCTTCTCAATAGTTAACAGTTCCATAATCTTGGCTTACAAACTGTCGGAGCAGTACATATGGGAGATGATGTCAAAGCATCGGAATATGCTCTTGTTTGCAACTCGAAAGCATAGGTACTCCATATATATACACCTGCACAAATAAAACTAAATTTCTAAGTAACACAAATTAGACCAAGTCTTAAATACTAAAGTAAATTAATTGTAAAATTCATGAAAATTAAAAAATGATACTCCCTGTATAATAGAAGCAAAAATATTGATATGGCATATGAGATGCCTGATTTTCATAGGCTCAACCAAATTGATTCAAGGTTGTTGCTCTCATGGAAGGCTTTCATCTCTTATAGAAAATATAAGAAGAATATATCAATTCGTACTGATAACGTGTTAAGAAATAAGCTCAAAGCAATAACATAAAACAAGAAAATAGACAAAAGATGTAGAGAGCAAGAGAAGAGAGATTATTATTTCTTCTATGTATTCAAGTGTGTACAATGTGATGCCCAAACCCTCTATTTATAGGATGATATAGGTAATACAAAGGGATTCCATGAAAATGGTATTAACTATTGAGATCATGGGGGAAGATCATGGAGGAGGTTATGGAGGTGTGGGAGTTACAACCATAATAGCAAGAAGTAGTGGGGATAAAGGAGAAGAGTAGTAGGAGTAACTTCTTTAGGAGATATAGACATCGACTATACAATATTATATTTCATAACACCTTCAATATAAGGTCAAATGGAGTGATTCAAGAGACTAACTTGACTAGAATTTTACAAGAAATCTATTAGAGGTATCAAAAGCGAGTTTCGAGATCATTTGGCATAAGAAACAAGGCAAAACTATGTTAAAACAAGGATTTTGTTTATTTAACACATTTTGAGTTGGGGAGCTCGGAATTGGGTAATTATTAGGAGATGTTCACCATATGAATTGGGTTAAATGTTCTCTACTCGGTTTTGGTTATATTTCATGAATCTATCTTCGATTTTAACTTTGTTGTTGATGAATTTTAAAGAGGAAATTGGGGATTTTGGCCTACAGTTTCATAATATGAATTTTTGAGTTTTGAACATCAATTTGGAGTCGGAATTGAGTGAAACTAGTATGGTTGGACTCGTAACTGAATGGTTTGTCGAATTTTGTGAGTTTTGTCGGGTTCCTAGGCGTGAGCCCGGGTGTGATTTTTGGCCGGATTTAGGATTTGATTTAGGATTCGATATTTATCATTTGGAATTATTTACTTGGGATTTATTTGATATATTTGAGTTGCTTTGGCTAGTTTTGATATGTTCGTATATCACTACGCGCGTGATGGCATTTTTGGGGCATTGCTTGGCTTTCTCGGTATTGTAATTGACTTCTTCGAGGTAAGTGTTTTGCCAAACTTTGTGGAGGGAATTTTTCCTCTTATTTGTTATTGTTTGCTACCTGCGGGGGTGATACATATATGAGGTGGCGAGTGTATATGTATGTGCCAAGGTTAATCATGCTTGGGGGTGGATTATGTTACATTTATGTTTGTAGAATTTCGTGACCTCTTGCTTCATGCCTCACTTGACTTCTAGATATTAAGAACCTAGTAGTAAATGTTAGAATTGAGACTTAACCTATTATAACTTGATCAAATTTGAGTGAACTCTGAGAATACATTGATGTGTCTAATTCGGTCATCTCTATGCAAAATCATTAATACATTGTTACAGCCGATATTTTGAGATGCTAGATTCCATACTTGTACTGTTGATAAATTGTGGGATTCCTGGAAGTACTTGAGTTAGGTGTTCCTAGAGGGTTCATTGAATCATTGTTGGCTTGAAAATCAGTGATTGAGAATTTGTTTGGAATATTCGTTTGGACACTCTCCTCGATGTTATTTATACTTCCTGCCATGCTATTTTATTGATATTCATATGATTGGTAAGGAAGAGTGTAAAGAACGAAGGGTGATGACGTGCCATTTTATATTCATTATCATGTGAGGAAGAGTGTAAAGCACGAAGGGTGATGCCGTGCCATTTTATATTCATTATCATGTGAGGAAGAGTGTAAAGCACGAAGTGTAATGCCGTGCCATTTTATATTCATTATCATGTGAAGAAGAGTGTAAAGCACGAAGGGTGATGCCGTGCCATTTCATATACATTATCATGCAAGGGAAGAGTGCAAAGCACGAAGGGTGATACCGTGCCATATCATGTGAGAATAAAAGCACGTAAGGTGATGCCATGCCATTTCATTTATATTGTTATGCTTTTAATATTGTGAGTTCATGGCACGAAGGGTGTTTCCGTGCAGGTGAGGATTAGGGACATGAATTATCATGTGATATCTGTTTTCCGTGTATATATTTTCGCCTTTACCTTGAGCTATATTGTCGAAATTATATATTTTGTGTGATATGTTATTATTAACCTGTACTTGACCTCTATCTCAGTTGTTGTTGCGTCGTCCATGTCTTTTACTTGCTTAAAATGCCTATTTCCTGCTTTTAAAATTATACTCATGTCATACATATTCCGTCACATTCTAGTTTAAGCATTCCGTCATACTAGTCATTCACACCCTTACTTGTTAACTTGTAAAGATCATGTGTTTCCTTTTATTTGTCATATTTGTACTTAGGCCTCCAATATGCTAGTTAATTGACGTTGATATCCCTTACTTTTCAATTGTTGTTATTACTCACGCGCTTTTCGTTTAGTTCTTTACTGTTGCCCACATGTATATCCTTGTCCATTGTTGTTACTCGCGTATATCCTACTTTGTAATTCCTGTTATCGTGTTTCTTTCATATGGTTCATTCTATTATACATACATTTGGAAGGACGAGTTGAACGCACGAAGGGTGTTGCCGTGCTAATTGATTTGTTACATAAATTTATTTATATATGGTGAGGATGTGATAGAAGCACGAGGGGTCTTACCGTGCCATGTGACTTGATATCTTGGATAAACTTCTTATACTAGGAAAGATTGTAAATCTTCTACTGTAATTTCTGCTAGTAATTTTTGACTGTCTTACATAATTGTATACGGTACTTTTGTCTATTATGCTTTGAACTGCCTATATTGTTAGTCTAATATACATGTTATAACAAATAACATCTTTCAACTAAAAGACTCGTCACTACTTCGACGAGGTTAGATAAAATACTTACCAGTACATGGGTTCAGTTGTACTGATACTACACTTCTGCACATTGCGTGCAGATTTTGGAGCGGAGCTGCTGGTAATGTCGGATGCTGATTCGGAAGATGTTCATGTCTTTGGATATAGTTGCCACTTTTCCATGGTAGCTTAGGTTATTGCTAATTTGTTTATGTAACCTTCAAGCATAAGATGCATTTATTTCTATCAGTTTTGAAATTCCAAATCTTAGAAGCTCGTGATTCGTACTACCAGGTCTTGGATAAATTTGTAAATATTCAGCTAATTCTTTACTATTTTCCTATAATCTCTTTTGGATTGTATTTAGTTGGCTTACCTAGCAGATCGACTTAGGTGCCATCACGACTAGTGGTTTTTGGGTCATGACAAGTGTGAACCATAACTTGAGTACCCTACTGAGGTCCACTCCTCCGAAGTCTAGGACAATCTCTCACAATGTGCTTTGTATCACCACACTCGAAACAACCCCTCTGTGCGCGTGGGGTGGATGTAAGGCCCCGTAAAATTTTGCAAACAATTTGAGGTTTTACGGTGCGGGGGTGGGCTAATGTGTTTTGTTTGTGCAATGCATAATGCAGTTGGTGAAAAATTTGAAGAAAAATGGGAATTCTGTGTTCCATTTCACGATCGCAGATCTGTTTTGCTGGCCGTAGAACCATCGAGGAGTGAACCAGGAGAAGCTTAATTTGGAGGTCTATTTCGCGGTCCAATGTGCGACCACATATTCATTTTACGAACCTCATATCCATCGCGTTCTAATTCAATTCTAAAGTGTTCTAATTCAATTAAAGTTATTTACCTAAAGCATTCTAATTCAATTGTAAGTCATATCTAATGCGTGCACTACCCGTCCCATGCCTATGGTCCAGGAGGCTTTGGACCTCTATTTGGGTAGTTCTAGACTTATTTAGGTTGCTAAAAAATGATGAAAACTAATCGCGCAAACAAAACAAGTAGGATTGCACATAATAGCAAAGAGTGACTCATGTTAGCATTCACACATAAACAAAGAAGCACACAGACTAAATCCAAATTAAGCAATGGACGCTTTCAGAATTAAGACGTATTTGGGTTGTTAAATACTATAGGCATGGTTCCTATGTGATTCTTACTTCATGAATCATACAGGCAGTATTGCAGCTTCTAGATTAACGAATTTACAGATCAAAGTTATTACCAATCTATAGGCATTACATCTACATTGTTCGTGTGATGATGCAGTAAAACAGTTCGAAAAACACAGAATTATCAGCGTTGATTTTATAGATAGGCTTTCTAAGCGAGTGACAATATCCTATATGCAGGATTTCTAATAGTTGGCAGTTGATTTCATAGTCTTATCCCTATATGCATGCTTTCTAAGTTGGTCAGTACAACGAAGCAACAAAAGTAGTTGATTAGTTGATTAATATCCTATAGTCATGACATCTAGATGGACAGCCTACTAAAGCAATCGAAGCGATAAACCAATTGATTAGTTGGGTTCCTATAGGCATGGTATCTATATTAACAAAACACATGTTATTACATACTATAGGCATGCTGTCTATTTGTACAATAATAACATAGAAACAAATATGGTAAATACTTGGACTAATGTGTTTAAATAGTGTACGGATGAGGTATGCATGATTTCTATATCCATGATTTCTATTGACGTGCAAAGTAAAGCAAGCTAAATTAAATAGCACATAAAGCACGTGATCCATAGGCACGTCTTCTATGCAAATATTAGAATACACTAGCCTCCCATTTATTAATCTTCCCATTATACATTATTACAAATTATTACAGGCCCAAATTCATAGTATAAACTTGAATATGACTAGTTACAGAATGAAACAACTACAAGCCCAATAGAACAATTACATGCCCAATGCAGAACAATCCAGGTATGCTTCTGGGCCTTCACCAGCCTCCATCTAATCCTAAGAAGAGTTTCCCCACACAAGGTTAGGCAAGCCACTTACCTCGAACCAAGCCCAAATCAATCCGAAATAATGCTCCTTCCACGAATATCCGACTTCGAATGGACCAAATCTAGACAAAATCAATTACATAACATAAATATAACTAAAAGAAACTAATCTAGCAAACGAAATCAAAGTTAAAGCAAGAAATTGGAAAATCACTCAAAAAGCCTCCCCGGGCCCATGTCTCGAAATCGGGTAAAAGTTACCAAATATGAACACCCATTCACTCACGAGTTCACTCATACCAAAATTATCCAAATTCGATGCCTAAATCTCACTCAAAACTCAGAAATTCGTTTGGGGAGCTTTTTCCCCATAATCGTTACCCCAAATCTCTCTCTAAAAATCCCTCAACGAATCATCAATTTCCGAGCCCAAGTCCAAAAATGAAGAATGAATTTCAAACCCTCGAACTCTCTCTTTTCTGCCCAGTGAACTCGCTTCTTCGAGCCCAGAGCTGCATCAACCACATATTCATTTTGTGGACTGCATATCCATCACATATAAGCATGGGGAATTTGGAAAGAGATTCTGCGATTCAATGTGAGACCGTGGAATCAATTTGCGAAGCGCAAAATAGGTCACAAACTTGACCGGTTAACTTAGATTTTTGGCAACTATTTTGCGGCCCATTTTGGAATTGCACAACTGTTCTGCGATACATTCCATGATCGGATTTGACTCGAAGGTTATAATTTAGAATTTTCTAATCCGACCCTATGACGACCCGGCCGGTCAGTCTGTGAAATTAGCCCTGTTTTCCCCATTTCTGCTTTATCATATATTTCTTAGCTTATTTATGTTGTGTTGGATCGGTTGGTTCGGGTTCGGATTAGTCATGGTGAGAATTGAGACATTTAGTCTCTTAAATTAGCTTAATTATTGAAAAAGTCAACTAGGAGTTGACTTATCAGTAAACAACCTCGGAATACGGATTTTATGGCTCGGATAGCTTCGTTAGGTGATTTGGGACTTAGGAGTGTGTTCGGAATGAAGTTTTGATGTCCGCCGTAGAATTAGGCTTGAATTGGCGAAAGTTAGTTTTTGGCCATTTCCGGTCGGTAGTGGAAAATAGGCTATCAGGGTCGGAATGGGATTCGGAAGTTGGAGCAGGTTCGTAATGTCATTTTGGATATGTGTGCAAAATTTCTGGTCAATCGGATGTGTTTTGGCTGGTTTCGACATCATTGGCGAGATTTAGAAGTTTCAAAGTTCATAGGTTTGAATTTGATGTAATTTTGGTGTTTTCGTGTTGTTTTTGGTGTTTCGAAGTCTCGACTAAGTTTGAATGATGCTATGGGTGTGTTGGTATGTTTGGTTGGGGCCCCGAGGGGCTCGGGATTAATTTCGGATGGTTGGGGGGGGGGTTTGAACTTAGGAAATTTGCAGCAAATGGCTGCTGTTGTAAAGCTGCTGGTGTGGCCGCACTTGCGGATGGGCAGCCACAGGTGCAATGCTGCAGGTGTGAAGGTCCATGCGCAGGTGCGAAAAGAGGCTAGGCAGGAGGAGTCCGTAGGTGCGAAGAGTTGGCCGCACCTGCGAAGCCGCATGTGCGGAGAAGAGATCGCAGGTGCGTTAATTTGGTCTGTTAGTGGGATTTCGCAGGTGTGCACCTGGGACCGTAGGTGAGGGTCCGCAGGTGTGGAGAAGAGATCGCAGGTGCATTAATTTGGTCTGTTAGTTGGCGTACTCACATTACTCCCTGCACCCCTGTGTCCAGATTCAGGTGCATATACCGAGCGTTAGCCGCCTATTCCGTGCGGAGCCAGAGTTCGGGATATAGAGGTAGCTGTTCAGCATCCGCATCATCTCTGTTTTCCCTTCTTTTGTTGTATCTAGCTATTCATTCAGATGTTTTATATTATAATAGTATACCTTTTGGCATATTTTTCTTAGATGCTCATGACATGTTGACTCCGGATTTTGGGGATGGTTTAGACTATTTAGATATTTATTTTGCTTATTGAATTCAAAAATTCTATATACTTTATGAAATGTTGAAAATGGTTGGGATTTCAGACAAACAAAACTGTAGTTATGTGATTGTTGGCTAGGCTAGTTCCACGATAGGCGCTATGACAGCCGGTTTAGGATTTGGGGTCGTGACATACCCTATTTTAATAAAATACATCTGGGTCATTTTAGAAGGATAAGCTCATATTCTAGAGAGAGGGGATAATCTTAGAGAGAGAGGGAGAAGCCCCAACATTTCTACTCGTCAAAACTTTTGCTCAAGTCTTAGGAATTCAAAAAGGAAAGCTCCTAAGTCTTCCACTAAATAGGTAAGACCTTATCCCAAGCTCATATGAAATGTCCTATCATGCATTTATGATTAAGTTTTTACTATTTTAGGGTTTATGGGATGTTGTGTGACGACCCAAAGGGTCATCACCTATTTTATTACCTATTCTGTACTTTCGAGGCCTTGAAAACCTCATTTGTAGTTGCCTCGATTTGCGTGCGTAGTCCGAGCGCGCAGCCAGACAACTTAAATCTGAAATTCTGTGAAAAATGCTAAGATTTGATATTAAAATGAATAAATTTGACTACGGTCAACATTTTGGGTAAACGGACCCGGACCCGTGATTTGACGGTCCCGGAGGGTCCGTAGGAAAATATGGGACTTGGGCGTATGCCCGGAATCAAATTCCGAGGTCCCAAGCCCGAGAAATGAATTTTTGAGTAAAATTGTTTTCTGAAAATATTTAAGGAAATTGAAAATAAAATCTGATTAGAAAGTGACGGTATCGGGCCCGTATTTTGGTTCTGGCGCCCGGTACAGGTCTTATATATGGTTTAAGCACTTTCTGTAAAGTTTGGTTGAAAACGGATTTCGTTTGACGTGTTTCGGACTTGAAATGGGAAATTTGATGTCTTATGAAATTTGGTAGAATTCATGGATTTTAAGGTTTAATTCGATGTATATGATGTTATATTGGCGATTTTATCGCACGGTTAAGTTCGTAGGATGTTGTTGAGTCAGTGCATGTGATTTGTTAGGAGCCCCGAGGGCTCGGGAGTGTTTCAGAGGTGTCTCAGAGTGATTTTGAACTTAGGAAAATTTGCTGGTTTTTGCTTCAGCTGTTGCAGGTCCCTTTTGTTATTCGCGATCGCGAAGCCTCTTCCGCGTTCGCGAAGCTTTAAGTTTTCCTTCATCTCGTTCGCGTCCATTTCCTCGCGATCGTGTAGGGTTAATTGATCCTGAAGGCTTAGCCCTCTTTTCCTCTTCGCGTTCGCGTACAGTTGACCGCGATCGCGTAGCTTTACAGGTCTCCTTCATCGTGTTCGCGTGATGTCCCACGCGTTCGCGTAAGTCAACTTCTGGACCCCAATTTTTTTTACTCTTTGCGATCGCGTCCTCCCTTCTGCGATCGTGATGGTCTGTCCAGCCTACCCTTCACGAACGCGACCTCCCTTCTGCGATCGCGAAGGGGAATTTTTCCCAGTGGTATATAAATATTTCCAGAACCAGTAGCTACGGAATTTTTATAGAAAATAACGAACTTCTTATTCTCCAAAGCCCTTAGGCATCCATTGAAGCCATCCCTCACCAAAACTTTTTGGGTTAGTAAATTTTAACTCATTTCCTTCATTTTTCATCTATAATTAATGAATTCCTAAGCCTAAAACATGCAAATTAGAGTAGAAAATCTAGAATTTGGGTAGAGTTAGGCCCTTTAGAATTTTCTTGATTAAGACCTCGTTTTGGGGTCAAATTTGAAAACAAATTATATATCCGGGCTCGTGGGTGAATGGGTGACATGGTTTTGGTTCGAGCCTTGTGTTTGGACCAAGCGGGCCCGGGGTCGAATTTTGATAATTTTGGAAGAATGCTAGGAAATGGATAATTAGCCCATGTAATTGAATCATTGAATCCTTATTGATATAATTGGGTTGATTATGTCTAGATAATACCATTCCGGAGTTGAATTCTAAAGGAAAGGCGGTGTTAGAGGGTTGATTGCTATACTTTGGACCCGAGGTAAGTGTTTGGCCTAACCTTAGCTTGAGGGAATAGGAGTTGAGTATTATTTGCTATTTGCTAATTTTCAAATACGATGTATAGGCATGGTGACGAGTATCTATACATTGGTGTCTAGCATGACCGTGAGTCCCTATATTGTGAATATTCCAGTTTTTTTGTAATTACTATGCTTAATTGATGATCCCTATATGACATAAATGGGCATGTGAAGGAAATTGAAATCTTTAACATCTTTGGAGCATTGACTCAAGTTGTGAAACGAATAATGAAGATATATGAGGTAATTACATGTTTGGAGCATTGGCTCAAATTGTGAAAACGCATAATGAAGATATGTGAGATAATTACATCCTTTGGAGCATTGGCTCAAGTAATAGAATATATCATGGAAGTGAAAGTAAAAGAAAGAGAAAGAGTTGTTGAAATATACCCTTGCCGGGTCATCATTGTATTGTTCCATTGCCGGGATTTGATTGTTTAATTGATGTTCCCTTGCCGGAATTTGATTGTTTAATTGATGTTCCCTTACCGGGATTTGATTGTTTAATTGATGTTCCCTTTCCGGGATTTCTATATTTACTCTGTTTATTTCCTTGCCCTTGTTTGTGATTGTTGTTTGGGTAAGGAAGAGTGTTAAAGCACGAAGGGTGATGCCGTTCCATGTTTTATATTTATTATGCACGAGGGGACATTCAGTTCCATGTTTTATATTGATTATGCACGAGGGGACATTCTGTTCCATGTTTATATTGTTATTATGCACGAGGGGACATTCCGTGCCATGTTTATATTGTTATTATCCATGAGGGGACATTCCGTGCCATGTTTATATTGTTATTATGCACGAGGGGACACTCCGTGCCATGTTTATATTGTTATTATGCACGATGGGACATTCCGTGCCATGTTTATATTGTTATTATGCACGAGGGACATTCCGTGCCATGTTTATATTGTTATTATGCACGATGGGACATGCCGTGCCGCATCATTCACTGTTTAATCTGTGTTGTCATTTCCCGTGATTATTTTCAGATATTTCAGACTGTTGTTTTCGTTTCTGTCATTTCAGCATTTGCCATCTCTTACCCCCAGCATGTTCTCCCCGTAATTGTATTCTTGTTTAGTTTCTGCTATATTATTGAACTGCACAGATACACTTTGTTGTCGTGTCTTACCCTCGTCACTACTACTNCCGAGGTTAGGCTCGGCACTTACTCAGTACATGGGGTCGGTTGTACTGATGCTACACCTGCACTTCTTTATGTTGTGCAGATTACGCAGCCGGACCCGGAGGACATCATTAGTGGGAGTGTCTTCCAGCTTATCATAGAGGCTTCAAGGTATACCCGCTGGCGTTCGTGGGTCTTGGCGTCTCTTCCATCCCTTTGTCTTCGATTCTGTCTTATTTTTTTCCTCCAGTTTCAGAGGCAGACATGTATTTCCTTTCAGTTTTGTATTTAGCACTCTTATAGACAGTTCGTGAGTTTGTGACTCCAAGTTTTGGGAAAATTTACGCGTTGTTGTATTTTGATGTCCTTATTTAGCTTGAGACCGTATTTATTCTGCTGATTAATTGCAAATTGTTTTAGCTTATTCTGTGAAATTGAGATTATTATGATAGTTTAGCTATACACGTTGGCTTGTCTAGCGAGTTCAACGTTAGACGCCATCACGGCCCGACGGTGGGGTTTCGGGGCATGACAAGTTGATCGAAAGCCTAAGCCCTGTAACTCGAAATTTGGGGTGTATGAGAAAATGTGAGGTGTGGTTATTGGTTTGGGAGTGTGTCGTTGGGAATGCATGTATCGATGAAGGTGATATGGAGGTTGTCGAACTATCATGGGTAGATTGATGTTTTAAACTGGTTTTGGGGTAAAGGAACTATTGTCGCGCCCGTTTACTCGCGAAATCGGGATTTGACGTGTGATAACTCTTTTAAATGAAGGGTAGGGTGTTAAAAGAGAAGAGTCTCCACCTAACAATTTTGAGGTGCGTTAGGGCACTATTATGAAAATAACTCTGTTTGACTAGTCAACGCCACCAAAGATCGAGTAAGGGCTCGAATTACCTCAAAGAGAAGGTGTTAGTCACTCTTCGAGGTCCACAACTGTGAGTCCTGACCGAACTTAAGACAATTTGGATTATGTAATTAGAATGGATGATCAAATAAATAAAGGAGAATATAAAGGTCGAAGAATTTTGTTAAAACACAATGAGAACTAGTACAAAATCTTAGTATGACTATAAGGATACAACTACATTCGTCTATATTAAACGACTAAGTATGAATAGAAAATTTATAAAAGGGAGGGGGGGCTAAGTTTTTTAGCCTAAAGGATCATCCCGTGCGACATAAATAATACTTTGCAACTCCTTTTAGATAGGAGTTGCTCATATTATTTAGCGAGCACAGACTCTCATCTCCTGCTACCCAATTACTATGTTGAAATTGACGCACCCCGTTTTCTCGTGAAATCGGACTTCGACGTGTGACAACTCTTTTAAATGATGGGTAGGGTGTTAAAAGAGAAGAGTCGCCACCTAACGATTTTGAGGTGCGTTAGGGAACCTATTATACAAATAACTATGTTTGACTAGTAAACGCCACCAAAGATTGGGTAAGGGCTCAAATTACCTCAAAGAGAAGGTATTAGGCACTCTTCGAGGTTCACAACTGTGTGTCTCGGCCAAACTTAAGACTATGTGGATTATTTAATTAGGCTAGATGATCAAATAAATAAAATATAATATAAAGGCCGGAGAATTTTATTAATACACAATGAGAATTAGTAAAAATCTTAGTATGACTATAAGCATACAACTACATTTGTCTATATTAAACGACTAAGTATGAATAGAAAATATATGGGGGGGGGGGTCTTATTTTTTTTAGCCTAAAGGATCACCCCATGCAACATAAATAATACTTCACAACTCCTTTTAGATAGGAGTTGCTCATATTATTTAGCGAGCACATCTATTATCTCCTGCTACACGATTGCTATTTTGAAGTTGTTTACCTAAAGCGTTCTAATTCAATTCTAAGTTGTGTCCTATGCGTGCACTACCCGTCCTATGCCTATGGTCCAGGAGGCTTTAGACCTCTATTTGGGTGGTTCTAGACTTACTTAGGTTGCTAAAAAATGATGAAAACTAATCACGCATACAAAACAAATAAGACTGCACATAACAGCAAATAGTGGCTCATGTTAGCCTCCGCACATAAATTCCAGATTAAGTAGTGGACGCTTTCAGAATTAAGACGTATTTGGGTTGTTAAATACTATAGGCATGATTCCTATGTGATTCTGATTTCATGAATCGTACATGCTGTATTGCAGCTTCTAGATTAACGAATTTATAGATCAAAGGTATTACCAATCTATAGGCATTACATCTACATTGTTCGTGCGATGATGCAGTAAAACAGTTCAAGAAACTCAGAATTATCAGCGTTGATTTTATAGATAGGCTTTCTAAGCGAGTGACAGTATCCTATTTGCAGGATTTCTAATAGTTGGCAATTGATTTTATAGTCTTATCCCTATAGGCATGCTTTCTAAGTGGGTTAGTACAATGAAGCAACAAAAGTAGTTGATTAGTTGATTAAGATCCTATAGTCATGACATCTAGATGAACAACCTACTAAAGCAATAGAAGCGATTAACCAATTGATTTGTTGGGGTCCTATAGGCATGGTATCTATATTAACAAAGCACATGTTATTACATCCTACATGCATGCTGTCTAAATGCACAGTAATAACATAAAAACAAATATGGCAATTACTTAGACTAATGTGTTTGAATAGTGTACGAATGAGGTATGCATGATTTCTATAGCCATGATTTCTATTGGTGTGCATAAGTAAAGCAAGCTAAACAAAATAGCACATAAAGCACGTGACCCTATAGGCATGTCTTCTACCCTTCCAGCAAATATTATAATACCCCAGTCCCTCTTTTACTAATCTTCCCATTATTCATTATTACAAATTATTACAGGCCCAAATGACATAGTATAAACTTGAATATGACTAGTTACAGAATGAAACAACTACAAGCCCAATAGAATAATTACATGCCCAATGCAAAACAATCTAGGGATGCTTCTGGGCCTTCACCAGCCTCAATCTTCATATAAACCAATAGGACCAATTTCCATTACTTAGGGATGATTAAAGCACGATTGAATTCAGTGTTTAGGTCCAACAACAGCATGATCCAACAAACTAGGCCCGAACATGGAAACAATTGTCTCGCTTACCCATTAACAAACAACATGCGCATAGGAACATATGTGCAACCAATCATCCAGGTGACATAGAGTCTGCGCAAGGATATATACACATGGTTTCCTAGTAGCAAGAATTCTAAGTAACCATCCTAAATGTGATTTCTAATAGGTGTAAGAACACATGAGCACGCACAAAGGGATTTAGCAAACACATAGAATGAGTAGTAACGAACAGATAGTGATAACACCACAGAGATGGACAAAATAAGTAAAGTTTGATTATAAAATATGTCAAACAAGAGTTATAATAGAAAGGGAATTAAACATGAGAGTTTAAGGTAGGCATGGTCATTAATTAAGTCTATGGAGATTATCAAGTAGCAAGTTATACATGAATTACTTAAACATTAATTTCCCTAAGGGGTTTTAGCACAAAAATCCAAAGTAGGGCATGAATATCAACTCCTAACCGGCAACAAAAGCAGAATTCAAGTTTAACATAAACATAATGAACCCAAGGAGGTCAGGGTTCAAACTAGTTAATTACGCATAGTGAGCATACTCTAAATTTAGGACTTTAACAGATTTTGATGCTAGAGAACATTAGAGTTGCAGAATAACATTAAGACGGATAAGATTGCATAAAAAGGTAGCACAGTACCCAAATCATGTTGGCTCACAAAAGTTCAAATAATATTGGTAAATAGAACATGAACATAAGCAGAAAAGGGAAATAGGATTGCTAGAGTCAAGAGTACTAATCAGTTGCAAATTCAGTAAACAAAAATGAGAAAGAAATGCTAGGTGTCAGAATCAACTCGAATGTCACCAACAACGAGAACAAGAAAGAGATCCAAATCCTAGTGCGTCAGAGTTCACGCGAGCCTCAAATGGACCCCAAGCAGTGCTTGCACTAGGGAGGTTATTAGAGAGGATTCTGACAGCCTTGGCTTTCAGCCGTCAAGAGCAATAACTTCAAAATAGTATCGAGTGAGTATTAGGGAATAACTGTGGTTCTTCAGTGATTACAGTCCATTCAAAAAGTGAATTGGCGAGGGGTTTATATAGCATTAAAATTAAGTACCCAACAAGGAAAGTGTAACGACCCAACCGGTTGTTCGGAGAGTAATAGACCCATTTCCCCCGATCCTGCTTCATTATATGTGGTTCAACTTCATTATTTTGCATTAGATTGGTTGGCTCGGGTTCAGAGCAATTTTTGGAGATAAATGAGACACTTAATCTCTTAACTTGGTTCAATAGTTGGAAAAGTCAACCGGAAGATGACTTATTGGTTATCAACCTCAGGATGTAGATTTTATGGCTCGTATATCTTTGTTAGGTGATTTTGGACTTAGGAGTGTGTTCAGAATGAAGTTTTGATGTACGGTGTAGAATTAGGCTTGAATTGACGAAAGTTAGTTTTTGGCGATTTTCGGTCGGTAGGGGAAAATAGGCTATCGGGGTCAGAATGGAATTCCGGAAGTTGGAGCAGGTTTTTAATGTCATTTTGGATATGCGTGCAAATTTTCAGTTCAATCGGATGTGTTTTGGATAGTTTCGGCATCCTTGGTGAAATTTAGTAATTTCAAAGTTCACAGGTTTGAATTTGATGTAATTTTGGTGTTTTTGCGTTATTTTTGGTGTTTCGAAGGCTCGACTAAGTTTGAATGAGGTTATGGGATGTGTTGGTATATTTGCTTGGGGTCCCCAGGGCCTCAGGTGAATTTCGGGTGGTTAACGGATCGATTTTTGGATTTCAAACTTGGCTGTTTTGCTGGTGTTCTTGCTGCAGAGTTTTACTCTATGCGTTCACGGAGGGTGGTTCGCATTCGCATAGAGTGTTTTGTGGAAGGGGGCCTAGTTGTTCTATGTGTTCTCGAACGTAGGGGTGCGAACGCGAAATGGTGAGCATAGTAGTCATCGTGAACGCAGGGGAGTTGGTGCGTTCGCGTAGAGTGTGAGTCGTTTGAGGACCCCAAGCCCATTGGCCTATGCGTTCGCGACTGGGTCCATGCATTCGCGTAGGTCTGGGGGAGGCTGTGCATCGTGTTCATGGGCTGGAAGCCGTGTTCGCGTAGATTTAAATTGGGGGGTTGTTGGAATATGCTATGCGAACGCGTGCCTAGGGCCTAGGGTCGCGTTCGCGAAGTGTAAAATCTGGGTGGACTCTTTTTAAGTTCAAAAATGAGGGTTTAGTCATTTTTTGCGAAAACACCATTAGAGAGCTCGGTAGAAGGAGGATTGGGAAGAGATTTTCAGTAGGAATCTTGTGGTAAGTGTTCTTCAATCACTTTTGAGTTAACATCATGATTTAGCCTTGATCTTTATCATGTAAATTGAGAAATTTAAAGTGGAAATTGGGGAAATATGGGAGAAAAATTTGGGAATTTCTTTTGATGATGTGAATAGGCAATTGAGGTCGGATTTTGATAAATTTGATATGGGTAGACTCGTAAGGGGATGAGGATTCTAATTTTGTGATTTTTATCGAATTCCGAGACGTGGGCCCGGGCTCGGGTTTGGCTAATTTCGGGAATTGTGCCTAAAATTGATAGTTTTCGATTGGGCCTTGTTCATTTAGCATATGTTGATGATGTTAATCTGGTTTTGGTTAGATTCGGAGCGAACGAGAGCCGATTCGAGGGGCAAGAGCATCACATATTAGTATTTGGGCCGGTTTGAGGTAAGTAATGACTGTAAATCTTGTCCTGAGGGTATGAAACCCCAGACTTTGTATTTTATCACTATTTTCGGAGTGGAGTACATGCCTGATGACGAGTGTGTGGCGTGCACTGATTGTGGATTTGGACTTGGTCCTTCCCGTGGCAACTATTGAGTTGCATATTTACTTTTAAATCATATGTTAAATTGTGTTTAAAGATTATTGTTACTGTAAGCCATGTTTGGGGCCTTGTGCCGACTTGTTTGGACCCTTGGGGGATTTTTACTGCTATTTCCTTATTGTGTTGACTTATGATTTACACTCAGTCATGTTATGTTTAACTGATTTCGAAACTCAGCCTTATTTACATTATTTTGAGATATAAAATGATATTTTTGGGTCGAGTACCCCGTTTTACTGATACGCCCGAGGGGATTTTGAGAGTTTCTGACTGAGTGAGGTCGAGGTCCTGATTGTGAGGATATGATATGCCACGAGGTGGCTTGATATTAGCGCTTGGGCTGAAGGATCCCTTCCGGAGTCTCTACACACCCCTAGTGAGCGCAGGTACCTAGTGAGTGCGAGTGCCGAGTGCCGAGTGATTGGGAGGTATGAGTGACTGTGAGGTTGCCTGAGGGTATGATTATGAGTGACTGTGAGGTATGCCCGAGGGGTTGATTCTGAGTGATGTTACGCCCGAAGGGCAGTTTCTGATACAAAAGGTTTTTTTGCCCGAGGGGTTACTTATGATTTTACCACTTTCACTCTGAACTTACGAAATATGTTTTGCCCAAGGGGCTTTTTATGATTTTTATCATTTTTACACTAAACTTCTTGAAAGTTTTGTTGAAACTGTTGGCAAGTATATTCCCAAATGATTTTTACTGAAATCTTTAAGCGTGATGATTTAACGTATACACTATTGGAAAGAAACACTGTGCTTATTGTGAAATGATGATTTGACTTTATGTGTTTCTTACTGCTCAGACCTGATTTATTTTTATTACTACTGAGTTGGCGTACTCACATTACTCCCTGCACCTTGTGTGCAGATCTAGGTGTTAGGGCAGAGTGAGCTGTGTATTTGTTCCAGAGACTTCTCGGAGATTTTGCAAGGTAGCTGCACGTGTCCGCAGTCCTGCTCTCTCCTGGTTACTATTATTGAGTTTATTTTTTTAGAGTTGTATATTTTCTGTACATTCTCATGACCAGTGAATCCGGGATCTCGGGGATTGTATTTAATATTTGGTGTAACTTTATCTATTTTTGAAAAAAATATTTAAAAGAAACCTTTATGGGTTATCAGTTTAGTAATGATATAAATGGAAGATTATTACGGTTTGAGTGTGGTTTTGGCTTGCCTAGTTCCACGATAGGCGCCATCAAAACTGGTTTAGATTTGGGGTCATGATAGAAAGACAATAGATTAAACACAAATAAGGAAAATATAGCATGCAAAATCAATTAGAATCGGTTTAGGGGAAAAATCCGCTAAAACCCTAGTTTGGACGAAGAACAAAAATGGAAACAATCTCACTAAATCAGATCCATGGGCCTAACAGTGGGTGTATCAAGTCAAGAATATGGTAATAATACTGAATCAGAGTCGAACGAACACCTATTGACAAGTTTCCATAAATAACTCAGTACCAAATGAGTAATGTCAAGAAAACGGGAAAGAGCTTTTGTGAGTACAGAAAAAGGAAAGGAAATATGCAAGATCTCTATATTCTCTTGGGTATAGTGTCACGCCCCGAAATCCCACCGTCGGGCCGTGATGGCGTCTAACGTTGAACCTGCTAGACAAGCCAACATGTATATTTAAACTAGCATAATAACAACAACTTAACAGAATAAACTAAAACGGTTCACAATTAAACAGCGGAAATAAATATGGTTTCAAGGCTAAGTAAAGACAATCATAATACAACGTCGCATAAATTCCCAAAACCCGGAGTCACAAACTCGTGAACTGTCTATAAGAGTGCTAAATACAAGTCTGAAAAGAAATACATGCCTGTCTCTGAAACTAGAGGAAAAACAAGACAGAAGCCAAGACATAAGGATGGGAGAGACGCCAAGGCCCACGAACGCCAGCGGGTATACCTTGAAGCCTCTAGGATAAGCTAGAAGACACTCCCACTAATTATGTTCTCCGAGTCGGGCTGTGTAATCTGCACAACATAAAGAAGTACAGGTGTAGCATCAGTACAACCGACCCCATGTAATGGTAAGTGCCTAGCCTAACCTCGGCGAAGTAGTGACGAGGCTAGAACCAGACTACCAAATAAACCTGTGCAGTTAAAATATATATATATATATATATACACAACGGAAAATAAATACAGGGAGAAAACAATCAATAAAGGAAGGGGAACACGCTGTGGGGAGATAACAGTTTCATATAATAAATCTCAAATAAGGAAAAGAACAACAAGGCCAGAATATCAATAAGGATCAGAAATCACAAGCTTGCACGACACCATCCTTCGTGCTTTTACTCTCGCCCTCACCAATCAATCGTATAAATAACCGTGTGCACGACATCACCCTTCGTGCTTTTACTCTCTTTCCTCATAATATAATAAATGAATATCTGTACGAAATGGTACATCGTACGACATGGCATCACCCTTCGTGCTTTACACTCTTTCCTCACAATATAATAAATGAATATCTGTACGGAATGGTACATCGTACGACACGGCATCACCTTTCGTGCTTTACACTCTTTCCTCACAATATCGAACAATGCATGACATCAGCCTTCGTGCTTTAACGCTCTTCCTCACAATAGTAAACAGCTCACGACATGACCCTTCGTGCTTTAACACTCTTCCTCACCCAAACAACATTCACAAACAAGGGCAAGGGAGTAAACAAAATAGAAATAGAAATTCCGGCAAGGGAACATCAATTAAACAATTAAATCCCGGCAAGGGAACATCAATTAAATAATTAAATCCCGGCGAGAGAACAATAACAATAATCTCAACATCCCAGCAAGGGAGACAATATCAAAGCAACAATGACCCGGTAAGGGTATATTTTAGTAACTCTTTCTCTTTCTTTCACTTTCATTTCATAATTTACTCTATTACTTGAGCCAATACTCCAAAGGATTCAATTATCTCATATATCTTCACCATTCATGCTACAATCTGAGCCAATGCTCCAAATGATTCAATTATCTCATATATCTTCATCATTCGTGTTACAATTTAAGCTATTGCTCCGAAGGAGTTTAAATATTAAAATTCCCTTCACATGCTCTTCACAACATATAGAAATCATCAATTAAGCATGGAAATTACAACAAAATCAGAATATTCGCAATATAAGGACTCACGGTCATGCTAGACACCAATGTATAGATACTCGTCACCATGCCTATACATCGTATTTGACAATTAGCAAGTAGCAAATAATACTCAACTCCTATTCCCTCAAGCTAAGGTTAGACCAAACACTTACATCGGATCCAAAATATAGCAATCAACCCTCTAACACCGCCTTTCCTTTAGAATTCAACTCCGGAATGGTATTATCTAGATATAATCAACTCAAGTATATCAATAAGGATTCAATGATTCAATTACATAACCTAATTACCCATTTCCATGCATTCTTCAAAAATAACAAAATTCGACCCCGGGCCCGCTCGCTCGGATTCTTATACTTTTCGAAGGGAACACTCACCCAAAGTCTAAGGATCATTAATATACGATTCTTACTTGATTTCATGTCCAATTCACAGAAAATTCTCCAATGATCACAAGTTCTAGGTTACTATCCAAATTCTTGAATTTTTGCACTAATTTATGTAATTAATTAAGCTAGAATCCATGCATGAAGCTAATTTCTGAGTAGAGTTCACTTACCTTAGAAGACCAGGTCGTTAGACCTTAACAATGGAGGAAAATCGCCCAAGGAAGAAGAAGGAAATGAGAAAAATGGGTTTAAAACCCGTATATAAAACACACTGCCTGAACAGTGATTCCGCACCTGCGGCTCTGGGGACCGCACCTGCGGTCTTGCACCTGCGAGAAAAATCCCGCACCTGCAGAAATGGGCTAGGGAGCCTGGGCCCGCACCTGCGGAGTGGAGACCGCACCTGTGGAAGATTTTCCGCACCTGCGATAATTGTCGAGGACATAGGGTGACCGCACCTGCGATGCTTGGGATCGCAGGAGTGGTCATGCACCTGCGACTGGGCAACCGCACTTGCGGTCACACCAGAACAGGTGCACCAGCAGCTATGTTTGCTGGTTTTTAGCCCCGTTAGGTGACCGGAAGGCACCTGGGCCCACCCGAGCCCTATTTCAAATATACCAACGAGTCCTAAATCATAATAAGGACTCGCTCGGATTCTTATACTTTTCGAAGGGAACACTCACCCAAAGTCTAAGGATCATTAATATACGATTCTTACTTGATTTCATGGCCAATTCACAGAAAATTCTCCAATGATCACAAGTTCTAGGTTACTATCCAAATTCTTGAATTTTTGCACTAATTTATGTAATTAATTAAGCTAGAATCCATGCATGAAGCTAATTTCTGAGTAGAGTTCACTTACCTTAGAAAACCAGGTCGTTAGCCCTTAACAATGGAGGAAAATCGCCCAAGGAAGAAGAAGGAAATGAGAAAAATGGGATTAAAACCCGTATATAAAACACACTGCCTGAATAGTGATTCCGCACCTGCGGCTCTGGGGACCGCACCTGTGGTCTTGCACCTGCGAGAAAAATCCTGCACCTACGGAAATGGGCTAGGGAGCCTGGGCCCGCACCTGCGGAGTGGAGACCGCACCTGTGGAAGATTTTCCGCACCTGCGATAATTCGCCAGGACATAGGGTGACCGCACCTGCGATGCTTGGGACAGCAGAGGCGGTCATGCACCTGCGACTGGGCAACTACACCTGCGGTCACACCAGAACAGGTGCACCAACAGCTATGTATGCTGGTTTTTAGCCCCGTTAGGTGCCTGGAAGGCACCTGGGCCCACCTGAGCCCTAGTCCAAATATACCAACGAGTCCTAAATCATAATAAGGACTCGCTCGGATTCTTATACTTTTTGAAGGGAACACTCACCCAAAGTCTAAGGATCATTAATATACGATTCTTACTTGATTTCATGGCCAATTCACAGAAAATTCTCCAATGATCACAGGTTCTAGGTTACTATCCAAATTCTTGAATTTTTGCACTAATTTATGTAATTAATTAAGTTAGAATCCATGCATGAAGCTAATTTCTGAGTAGAGTTCACTTACCTTAGAAGACCAGGTCGTTAGCCCTTAACAATGGAGGAAAATCGCCCAAGGAAGAAGAAGGAAATGAGAAAAATGGGTTTAAAACCCGTATATAAAACACATTGCCTGAACAGTGATTCCGCACCTGCGGCTCTGGGGACCGCACCTGCAGTCTTGCACCTGCGAGAAAAATCCCGCACCTGCGGAGTGGAGACCGCACCTGTGGAAGATTTTTCGCACCTGCAATAATTGGCCAGGCCATAGGGTGACCGCACCTGCGATGCTTGGGACCGCAAGAGCAGTCATGCACCTGCGACTGGGCAACCGCACCTGCGGTCACACCAGAACAGGTGCACCAACAGCTATGTTTGCTGGTTTTTAGCCCCGTTAGGTGCCCGGAATGCACCTGGGCCCACCCGATCCCTAGTCCAAATATACCAACGAGTCCTAAATCATAATAAGGACTCGCTCGGATTCTTATAATTTTCGAAGGGAACACTCACCCAAAGTCTAAGGATCATTAATATACGATTCTTACTTGATTTCATGGCCAATTCATAGAAAATTCTCCAATGATCACAAGTTCTAGGTTACTATCCAAATTCTTGAATTTTTGCACTAATTTATGTAATTAATTAAGCTAGAATCCATGCATGAAGCTAGTTTCTGAGTAGAGTTCACTTACCTTAAAAGACCAGGTCGTTAGCCCTTAACAATGGAGGAAAATCGCCCAAGGAAGAAGAAGGAAATGAGAAAAATTGGTTTAAAACCCGTATATAAAACACACTGCCTTAACAGTGATTCCGCACCTGCGGCTCTGGGGACCGCACCTGCGGTCTTGCACCTGCGAGAAAAATCCCGCACCTGCGGAAATGGGCTAGGGAGCCTGGGCCCGCACCTGCGGAGTGGAGACCGCACCTGTGGAAGATTTTCCGCACCTGCGATAATTGGCCAGGACATAGGGTGACCGCACCTGCGATGCTTGGGACCGCAAGAGCGGTCATGCACCTGCGACTGGGCAACCGCACCTGCGGTCACACCAGAACAGGTGCACCATCAGCTATGTTTGCTGGTTTTTAGCCCCGTTAGGTGCCCGGAAGGCACCTGGGCTCACCCGAGCCCTATTCCAAATATATCAACGAGTCCTAAATCATAATAAGGACTCGCTCGGATTCTTATACTTTTCGAAGGGAACACTCACCAAAAGTCTAAGGATCATTAATATACGATTCTTACTTGATTTCATGGCCAATTCACAGAAAATTCTCCAATGATCACAAGTTCTAGGTTACTATCCAAATTCTTGATTTTTTGCATTAATTTATGTAATTAATTAAGCTAGAATCCATGCATGAAGCTAATTTCTGAGTAGAGTTCACTTACCTTAGAAGACCAGGTCGTTAGCCCTTAACAATGGAGGAAAATCGCCCAAGGAAGAAGATGGAAATTAGAAAAATGGGTTTAAAACCCGTATATAAAACACACTGCCTGAACAGTGATTCCGCACCTGCGACTCTAGGGACCGCACCTGTGGCTTTGGGGACCGCACCTACGGTCTTGCACCTGCGAGAAAAATCCCGCACCTGCGGAAATGGGCTAGGGAGCCTGGGCCCGCACCTGCGGAGTGGAGACCGCACCTGTGGAAGATTTTCCGCACCTGCGATAATTGGCCAGGCCATAGGGTGACCGCACCTGCGATGCTTGGGACCGCAGGAGCGGTCATGCACCTGCGACTGGGCAACCGCACCTGCGGTCACACCAGAACAGGTGCACCAGCAGCTATGTTTTCTGGTTTTTAGCCCCGTTAGGTGCCCGGAAGGCACCTGGGCCCACCCGAGCCCTAGTCCAAATATACCAACGAGTCCTAAATCATAATAAGGACTCGCTCGGATTCTTATACTTTTCGAAGGGAACACTCACCCAAAGTCTAAGGATCATTAATATACGATTCTTACTTGATTTCATGGCCAATTCACAGAAAATTCTCCAATTTATGTAATTAATTAAGTTAGAATCCATGCATGAAGCTAATTTCTGAGTAGAGTTCACTTACCTTAGAAGACCAGGTCGTTAGCCCTTAACAATGGAGGAAAATCGCCCAAGGAAGAAGAAGGAAATGAGAAAAATGGGTTTAAAACCCGTATATAAAACACACTGCCTGAACAGTGATTCCGCACCTGCAGCTCTGGGGACCGCACCTGTGGTCTTGCACCTGCGAGAAAAATCCCTCACCTGCGGAAATGGGCTAGGGAGCCTGGGCCTGCACCTGCGGAGTGGAGACCGCACCTGTGGAAGATTTTCCGCACCTGCGATAATTGGCCAGGCCATAGGGTGACCGCACCTGCGATGCTTGGGACCGCAGGAGCGGTCATGCACCTGCTACTGGGCAACCGCACCTGCGGTCACACCAGAACAGGTGCACCAACAGCTATGTTTGCTGGTTTTTAGCCCTGTTAGGTGCCCGGAAGGCACCTGGGCCCACCCGAGCCCTAGTCCAAATATACCAACGATTCCTAAATCATAATAAGGACTCGCTCGAGCCTTCGGAACACCCAAAACAATGCTATAAATCAAAATCACACCCCCAAACCCCAAGAACCAAACTTAGAAACTTTAAGTTTTCTAGACTTCGCTAGCAACGTGCCGAACTGACCTATACAACTCGGAATGACACCAAATTTCACAGATAACTCACACAACATCCTACAAACTTAACCGCGCGATCGAATTGCCAAAATAACATAAAAAATAACGAATCAAACCTCAAATCACTAGTTTTTCTTCAAACCTCATAAACTTTCAAATTTAGGGTTTTAAGTCCGAAACACGTCAAACGATGTCCAATTTCAACTTCACAGAAATATCTTAAACCATATATAAGACCTGTACCGGGCGCCAGAACCAAAATACGGGCCCGATACAAACACATTCTAACCAATTTTCATTTTACTTTTCTTTATAAATTTCAGAAAAATAATTTTACTCAAAAATTCATTTCTCGGGCTTGGGACCTTGGAATTCGATTTCGGGCATACGCCCAAGTCCCATATTTTCCTACGGACTCCTCCGGGACCGTAAAATCACGGGTCCGGGTCCGTTTACCAAAAAATATTGACCGGAGTCAAATTTACTCATTTTAATATCAAATCTTAGCATTTTTCACAGAATTTCATATTTAAGCTGTCCGGCTATGCGCCCGGACTGTGCACGCAAATTGAGGAAACTACAAATAAGGTTTTCAAGGCCTCGGAAGTATGGAATGGGTAATAAAATAGGTGATGACCCTTTGGATCGTCACATATAGGCTTGGATTGGGTGAGGCGACTAGGCTTTAGTATGAGAGGAGAGGGAGTGTTTGAGGGCGGCTAGGTAGAATGAAGTAAGATTAGGGTCATAGGGGAGGGATATATGGAAAGGGGTTAATTTATTAGGGGTCGTTGATCATTTAAGATCAACGACCAAGATAGAAAGGGGAGTCGGACGGGTCGTTCAAATGGGTACCGACCGAGTCAGATTAGAGGGTCGTTTGGCTTGGGCTGGGGAAATTATGCCAAGGATTTGAGGAGTTTGGGCCACTAACGTGTTCCGAAAAATTGTTATAATTTGGGCTACATTTTAAATACACGAAATTGTTTAAATAAAATAATTAATAAAATATTATTTATGTAATAAAATGATTAAAAATAATAACCTAACATTATAAATATAAAAATGCATTTTATCATTAATAATGTAATAATAAATGTAATTATGCATGAATATAGGCTATTATTGCAAAATTATGTAAATAGCTTAAAAATACAAATGTACTTACATAATAATAAGGTAAAAATATTCTGATATATATATATATATATATATATATATATATATATATGTTGATGCAAATATTAACTTTGGGCAGTAAAATCATCTCAAAATAAATTAAGGCGTATTTAATAAATATTCAAGTAATTTTAATGCAAGAAAATTAACTTTAAAGCTAAAATTATGTGAAATTATAAAAATACTCGTATAAATCTTGTAAATAAAAAATGATGCAAAAAATGATATTTTGAAAATATCAGGGCAAAATTGGGTATCAACAATTATTACACTATAAAACCTTGTAGCCGAACTTGCACACTATGTATTTGATGAAATTCTTATTTCACTTAGACTATGAGTACGTTCCTAATACTTGTTCAATTTGATTATGTTTCCATAGATTGGCATTGCTAAGAATAGTGGGACATCGTTGTAATCCTAAGGAAGCTTAATCAAGGCATGTTTTTCTATACTCCTTCCGTTGAATCGTATTCCACGAATTCTTCAGAAACTTCAATTATGGTTTGATCAAGTTCCTATTTCTATGTTTCGAAATTACATGTATTATTGATTAGAAAATATTCTCAACACATTTATTGCAAACCATTAAGTATAAATAAATTAATTTTAAAAGAGAAGGTCAAAATTGATCGTCAATAGGAGCCATTATCTCATATGCAACTGAGTTGTTGGTAACATGACATTTTTAAATAAAAGAATTATTAACATGATTTATTTTATGTGAATATTAAGATAGAACCCGTTATCTCCCTCGGTGCTTTACTATTTTAAATGGTTATCAAATTTAACTTTAATTGGGTTCTCAAATTAAATTCATTGCCTTATGTGATGTTTTACTTTACTCAAAATTATTATCACGCTTTACTTTAACAAATTCTATATTTAATTCATTAACTTATCTGATGTTTTACTTTGTTCAAATATATTATTTTACTTTACCTCATTTCTAAAGTAAACTCATTTGATACTCTATTTTTTATAAATTGTACTTTATTTGATTTCTAAAATAAACTCATTAATTCATCTAACGCCTTACTTTATTCAAGATTGTTATTAGGCCTCATTGTATTTAAATAAATCTGTCAAATAGTTTATTTGGAATTTAACACGGATACAATGTACATGGTAGCACGTGGAGTTCGCCATGCTAAGGTGATTGATAATGTGGGCACGAGGTGCCATGCGTGTAAGATTCGGAATTGTGGCTTATGATTTTTGGTTACGAGGTGTGGTGCTTCGGGGTAATTCTTATTGTAAGTCATGCGGTGGGAACGATTTGATTACTTGAATTGTCATTTTTTCCCTTAATTGAGTTCTTTCATATTTCATCTATGTTCTACTTATGTTGCTGCTTTATTACCCTTTTACATTTTGTTTCCATTTGTGTTTCTATTTGTCACGACCCAAACCAGAGGTCTGCGATGGGAACCCGGTACTTTACTCAACCGAGTACCAACGTAATATATCTTTCTTATCGTACTATCAAGGGTAAATGTGGCAAAAGGGTCATCATGACATAACCGAAATAAAACATAAGGGAATGCTAGACATAGGGCGAGATAACATGATATAGAAACTTATACATGTGACATACGGGTCTATAAGGATGACATGATCATTTGTAAACTCAAAACATAAGCCGACAAGGCCATACAAGCATCAATATACCTGATATATGTCTACAAGCCTCTAAGAGTACATAAACATCATAAGGGTTGGGACAGGGCCCCACCATACCAATCAATACATGTCCAAATCATATCGACCAAATAGGCAACTCCGGAGAAACAGGAGTGCACCAACACTTTCCGCTGAGCTGATAGCCTACTAGGAGGACTGTCAATCTGTCTATCGGGACCTGCAGGCATGAAACATAACGTCCCCAGGAAAAAGGGACGTCAGTACGAATAAAGTACCGAGTATGCAGAAAAGCATAAATAAGAACAGTAATCTAAATAGAGATATAGGAGATACAACCTGTAGCATCTGATTGCCTCTGAGAGATAGTGACATGCAATGCGTGATACACATATATACATAATCTCTTAAAAACATACGCCTCTATGGGCATCATCATCATCATATCGTATCCGGCCTCGAAGAGGACTCGGTAAAAACGTACCCAGCCATCATAAGACTCGGTAGAATCGTACTCAGCCACGTGGAGCTCGGTAAACCCAACTGATCAATGGTTGCACAATAGGTTCTGTACCTGACCGACTATAGTGCGACTCGGTAGAGTAAAATAGATACATATATAATGCATGCTGGACTCATGGAATCACATTCTAAACTTTTCGGAGTAACGTAAGGTCATTGCACCTTCGACTAACATTATGGACATCATAACATCAATATGAACTTCACTCGGATTCAATGATAATACATACTTTCTTAGGATAACTTTATAAGAAAAGAACAACATGGAAAACCTTAGTTGCTAGGAGTAGATTCGTTATGAAATAGTGTATCGTGTACGTTCGTTTCACTTTAGATCATGCCAAAAGAAAGAAGGAAGTTCCTTAACATACCTTAACCACATTGAGTCCTTAATACCTTCCAAGAAACTCTTCAAATAATTCAACTCAATCTATCATAGCATAAGAAGATTCAAAATCAGTGTTGAGCAAAGGCTAAGTCTGTAGCTTAAGCTAGTAGCTCGTTTACGTAAATTCGGGAAGCATCTCCTTTGTAACAACAGCCTCCTCCAATACCATATACCAACAAAAACATCTAGAGAAATCCAACAACATATAATTATCAATAACAAGAAATCATATAACAACAACAAGTCACAACTACTTCATGACGAGTATCAAACTCTGATTGGAATCCGTATAACCCATATCACCCCTTATAGACTTCTTACATTAACTTAACAGAATCATTAACATGATAATGAAGTAATTAATCAATGGTTCCATCCTTATACCATATATTTATAACAATGGAAACAATCCACAACTCCAACTATCTTCGATTAGCAACTTTATTCACTAGTTCATGTCCAGTCCATCCATTTAACTTAAAACATCAAGATAACCTTAAGCCCATGAAATAACACAATATAAATAACTCCTAACGTACCTTAAAGTCAAAATACAAGTTATATTTAGCTTACAACATCCCTCAATTGCAATACAACACCATAGAAGTGACTTAATCTAATCCAAGTACTATCTTGTAGTTTATAATCCTAACAACTTAACAAGCACATAAGAAATCTTAAGCACAATTAGTAGGATGTTACACTTATCTTATAAAGTAGCAAAAATTTGAAATTACATCCAAACACAACCCACAACTATCCTCAATGACAACACAACCTCAAAGAGGTGATGTTCTTCACTAGAACTAACTTTTGATGTTGAAATATGGTGTAATCCATTTGCATGGATATAAATAGCCTAGGATTAATGTGAAAACCTTGGGTGAGTATTTTACAAAACTTAAAACACTTAAAACAACCCCCCACAAACCACCCAAAAACCAGCAACAAGAAGAAGAACAAGAAACCTACTACCGCGACGGGATTCCCGACACTTGATTTGTGTTGTTTACCCTTTGTTTGGGTATTTTATCATGAGAGAAACTTGAGAAAGTCTTTTTAGGGTTATAAGGTCTGAATATACTGAAAACAAATGACTAAAAATGGGTTTGAGGCATCTTTTATATATATATATCCATATGTCTTAAACCGCCTGTGCGGGTCCCATAGAGATCTGCTTGGCGTAGTATCGTGAAAATACGAATATCTCTCTACTACGAGATTGTATCGATAAACGGTTTAATGATTTGGAAAGTATACTCATAGATGTTCAATTTGGTTTGTAGAATACCACGTAATTCCAAGTAAGTCGGGAGAAAAGTTTAGTAACATTTGACCTAAAGTTCAAGTAAAATTATGAACGTAAGTTGCAACAACTTTTGTCGACTTTTGTTCCACAACTTGCTTGAATTAAAAAGGTAATACACGACTATCATATGAATAAAATAACTCATAAAATAACCTCCTTATCATGTTAGGCACTCCAGTCTCACCCCAAAAGTTCATGTTATAATTATCGACTCTCGACGAAATTTGTTTTCTTCAATTGGTTTAGCTTCTAAGCCTTCCAACTCTCTTGGTACTTGCAGTCCATGATCTTAAAAATTTGTAACCTTCAAGTTAACATGGTTAACTTACTTTATGTACTTTCAAAGACTATCTCATTTCTGAGCTTAAATCAATTGACTTACGACGTACTCTCACGTACGAAAATATGGGGTGCACCAATATTATTCCATTGTTGATTAGTCTTACATTTATGCTCTTTCAATTGCTAGCTTTATGTTAATATCTTGCACAAGTTTTATGTCTAGTGAGTGTCTCAACTTTCCTTGTCACTACTCAATCGAGGTTAGTTTTGATACTTACTAGGTACTGCTGTGGTGTACTCACGCTATGCTTCTCAACATTTTTTTGCAGATCCAGGTATTGCAGATTGTGATGGTTTCAAGCAATGTGCCTGTGCGGTTGGAGACTTCAAAGTATATCTGCCGTTTCGTTCGTAGGCCTCAGAGTTACCATCTCACTATATTTACGCTACTACTAAATTGTAATTCAAAACAATATAGTATTTTTGTATTGTCTTGTGCATCCTCCATAGAGCTTAGGACTCTGTATTATCGGGCTTTGGGATTTGTGCAAGTTGTATTAGGATACTGGATGTGCTTTGGGTTATTATTCTCAATTTTATTTAATATTAAATTATTATATCTAATATGATATTGTTGTGTAATAGGCTTAGCTAATCGTAGAGACTAGGTGTCATCACGATCCTAAAGGTGGGATTTTGGGTCAATACAAGTTGGTAGTGGGGCTCTAGGTTCATAGGTGCTATGAGTCATAAGCAAGTTTAGTAGAGCCTTGCGGATCAGTACGGAGACATCTGCACTTACCTCCAAGAGGATATAGAACTATTAGGAAATTCTACTTCTTTCATTTCTTATCGTGCGACATTGATTCAACATGAAGTACGTATCTTATATTCCGTTGCATCCACTCGTATACGACATTACGCACTCGGTATCATCTATGCACCGATGCTTTGTGATGCTGTGAATGGGCTACGAGAGAGCCATGGATTCTCAATCATTGTCTCAATGTGTTGTCCAGATAGGGGATGGGGACGTGTTGGTTGATCTTCAGTTGTTCAAGTGTGGGATGCAATGGGTTCTTGTATCTTGTTAGTGAGTACGAGCTTGGGATTATTTAATTGGTTTCCTAGTCATCGTGATTAGAGGCTATGTGTTTTATATGGGACTCTTATTCAGTGAATAGTACATATTTCCATTGATGTCACTTGAGGAAGCGGGCTTGACTGTCACGAGGATGGACATGCGCTTAGTAGAGGATTTGGGGTATCTTATGATTGGTGCTGTACGAGCTTATGAAGATTGGTATTGTGGATCATCGGATGTTATGTCCTATGGCTTCGCTCCAAGTGGGGGAGTCTACTATCGATGATCAGATTTCACGGTCATGTGTTATATAAGGTTTTCTTTGAAGTATATATGTGGTATTAAAGGGTTCCCCAGAATTGTATATGAATAAGATCTGAGATTTGCATGAGATAATGCTGGTACTTGTGATATTTCTTATCATTATTAATTCTATATTTTAGTATCGTAGAGGTTAGAGAAACAACTTCAGCTTCACAAAAGGTCTCTTCAGAGTGGGTATCTTGGTTGCAACATTATTGGGTGCTTTAGAGGAATTACAACGATTTATGGGCTTCAGATGATGTGGTTCATGCGGATCTCCTACAATGAGATTTGGTTTAAGATCATTGTATACCAACAAGGGGAAGTCGAGGAGGATTCGAAGAAATGGGTCAATTTGGTGGTTTTGGGTCAGCATAACAATAAAGATAATTATTTCTTTTGGTGTGGTAATTTTTTACCAGCGTTTTGTGGCAGTACTCTTGGGTTTGATGGTTTGCGTGACTTGGTTGAGTTGCATATATTGAGTTCTGATGGCTTGGTTATGTGCAGACAGTTCTCGAAGAGTTCTTCATAGTGTCGACCACGACTTGGGCCAGATGTTTGCTACCGGCATAAGGAATATGTTGCGCATTATGATTTTTCAACTGGATGGGATTTCGAGTTCCAGATAGAATGAATGATTTCATATGCTTAGAAGGATGCTAGAATTATTTGATATAATTTGAGAAGGGAGCGCACTCCAGAAGGCACACTGTGCTTCGACTTGCGAATGCTTGACTGATATTACGATGACCGCCTGAATAATCGACCACTAATGTTCAGATTTTTCTATAAGGCATGAAATAATTATGAAAGTATTTCTCGTGGGATGATCGTGTATGAGTAATGTGTCAATTATTTGAGTAGTGTAGTTGGGATCAAATATGAAAATTATCGTATTCTAGGGATTTGAAGACTACGAGGGTTCTCGAGGTAGATTGTTGCACAATTGTGAATCGTAAATGTATTTTAAGAGGTTGCCGACTAATGGTCTGTTCTATGGATAGGTTATCATGGGTTTTCAAAGTTATCTACCTATTTCGTGAAGGATCGGGATTGATTTTGAGGTCACTAGTAGGCCTGATGAGGATGTGTATTCTACAACGGGTCATATTTGTTACTCAGCACGACTATTGTAGCGGGTTGTGTCATCGGTTAGAGTTGACCTTATTCATGTTCTGATATGTTATGTGTTACTCTTCTATGCTATGATAGATTGTACGACTGCTGACTATTTACATATGATGTGGTACTATTTGAGCTTTGTGGCGGAATTCAAGCGAGATGGATCCTTGGGTGTTAAATGGTTGATTGCACTTTGGTTATTGTCTCCATGTTGGTGGTATATAGTGATATCCGTTTCTCTATGGTTAGGGTCATGCGCTTGACGTGTTTGTTAATTGGTATGCATATGGTTGTTGATTGTGAGACTCATGCCTCGAGGTATTCCGTGTAGACCAGTGTTTGGATTTGGTCACGCATCACAACAGGGTTATGTTGGGATATGATCCGTGTGCTTATTTAGTGTGTTTTGTTTGTCCTTTGTGTGATGGGTTCTTAGCATTGCGCCGGGTGATGATATCTGTTGTAGCGGGGCGGTTCTTTTATTTCCATTCTCTATTCATCATGAGGTATATCTAAGTATTGTTCGTTGGTGCACATATTGCATGATATGTGACCCTAGGTATTATTGGTGTGCCATGTAGGTAGAGTATCTTGTACTGGATACATTGAAGCTATTGGGCCTAAGACGAATGCTATCAGACTTGATTAAGGTATGTTTGGAAGAATAATGTCACTAGTCGACTTAGATTTTTGCCAAGATTCTTGTCGAGCAAAGGAACTCCATGACTTATTGATGTGATGGGTGGTTATGAGTTTATACGTGTTTCTTTAATCATTGGCGGTGTGCGAAGGTTCAGAACAAGGTTTTAGTTGATATGAGGTTTGTAACCGGTATCAGGCTTGTTATTGAGTAGCTATCGTGGTCAGAAGTTATTGCTATGAGCAATTGAGCTATGTGGTATATCGTGTCATTATGTCTTGGAATATGAATGGATTGATACATCTTGTTCAGACTTGTACAACGCATAGATGCGAGAATCAGGTCTTAATGAATTTCATATGTTAGAATTTGCGTCTATTGTTGATATGTTAAGGTCAGAGAAGGATTCTTCGGTTGAATTGTGTTATCAGACTTATTTGGATTGGGGTGACGTGAGATGACCTGTGGGTATGGGCACGACGAGTTTATAAAGTGATTGGGTGTCCTTGGTACGATTCTTGGAACGTTCGAGGATGAACGTATGTTTAAGTGAGGGAGAATGTAACGACCCAACCAGTCGTTTTGAGCATTTGCACTTTGTTCAGTGGTTTAAGGTCTCGGGTAGCTTCATATTATGTATATTTACTTGCATGAGTGGTTCATTTTTGTTTTAGAGCGATTCGGGATTTATTTGGAAGAATGATTCTCATTTTAGAAGCTTTAAGTTGGAAGAATTAACTAAGTTTGACTTTTGCATATTTGATCTTCGATTGGAGTTTTCATGGTTCCGTTAGGTTCGTATGGTGATTTTAGACTTAGGTGTATGACCGAATTTAAATTCAGAGGTTCCTAGGTTGATTTGGCTTGTTTTTCCGAAAGTTGGCAATTGAAGGTTTGAAATGTTTATAAGTTTGATCGGGAGTTGGCTTTGTTGATATCACGTTCAGATTATTGATTGGGGAGTTGGAATAGGTTTGTTATGTCTTTTGGAACTTGTGTGCACAATTTGAGGTCATTCCGAGTTGATTTGATATGGTTCATCATGAGTTTTGGAAATTGAAAGTTCAAAAGTTCATTAAGTTTTATTTGAGGTGCGTTTCTTGGTTTCGATGTTGTTATGTGTAATTTGAGGCCTTTATTAGGTCCGTTTTATGTTTTGGGAGTTGTTGGCGAGTTCGAACGGGGTCCCGAGGGGCTCTGGTGAGTTTCAGACGAGTTTCAAACCGTTTTGGCGCTATTGGTTTATGCTGATTTCTGGTGGTTCATTTTTTCTTCACGATTGCGAGGATGAATCCGCATTCATGTAGTGTAAGATTCTGGTCTTCTTCGCATTCGCGTTCAGTTCTACGCGTTCACGTAGTGTTGACCTAGGGTGGGCAGTCTTAGGGAGTTCTTCTTCGCGTTTGCGAAGTATTGACCGTGTTCGCCATGGTCTGGCAAAGTTGTTCATCGTGTTCGAAAATGGTTTCCCTGGCAGGTTGATCTGCGTTCGCGAAGGGTGTCTCTGGAGCAGTATTATAAAGTACTCTATTTCGGATCTTGAGCTCGTTTTATCATTTTTTGAGTTGGGGATCTCGGATTAGGACAATTTTGGAGAGGAGTTTTACCACATGGATTAGGGTAAGTATTTTTGACTTGGTTTTGATTATATTCCATGATTCCATCTTCCATTTTGGCATTTATGTAACGACTTGACCAGTCGGTTTGATCTCTAGCATGTCGTTCAGTGGTTTGATACCGTGAGTAGCTTCACTTCAAGTATTATGACTTGCACGTGTAGTCGGATATGATTTTGAGACTTTCGGAGTTGATTTGGAAGAATAATTCTCAATTCGGAAGCTTAAAGTGGGAAGAGTTAACCAAGGTTTTACTTTTGAGTAAACAACTTCAGAATCAGGATTTGAAGGTTCCTATAGTTTCATAATGTGATTTCGGTCTTGGGCCTATGTTCGAGTTGAGTATCGGATGATCCGGAACGATTCAACGCTTATTATCAGAAGTTTGTCTTTTGAAGGTTTAAAATTTTCTATGTTTTACATAGAGTATACTTTGGTGTTATCGGACTTCGGGTGGTGTGTTGGGACCTTGGATAGGTTCACTTTATTAATTGGAGCTTGTGTGTGAAGTTTGGTCATGATCCGAAATGTTTAAGAGTGATTCGGACACTTAAGTTGCATACTAGGTATTTTTAAGAATATGAGTTGACCACGGTGAAATAGTGGACTTAACGAGCTCAAATTCATTATTTAAAAGTTTCAATAGGTTTGTATGATGATTTTGTACTTGTTCATAAGTTTCCGTTAAATTCCGGTGAGTTTCGGATGGGTTTGGATTGTGTCGCGCTCTTATAGATATTTTGGCGTTATTTCTTTTGACATAAAGGGGATCAAATTGAGCAAATGATCTTTGACTTGTGACTGGATTGAACCATTAGATCTGTATCATAATTATGGAGCCATAGCAACACGAATCATCGAACTCCGAGGTCGTATGAAAGATTTATGCCCATTTTTGTGTCAGAAAAGATTGCTGGTTTCTGGTGCGAAATTTTGTTCTTCACGAATGTGTGGGAGGTCCCACGAACGCGAAAAAGTAATTTTGGGTTGACTGGACAACACGAAAACTTGCTCTTCACGAATGTGAAGGTGTCATGCGAAGGCAATGAACAAAAATCACCTGGGCAGTGTTTTAAACCGAGTATTTTACTATTTTATGCATATCTTGAGTTCTAGAGCTCCGTGAGGTGATTTTCACGGAGTTGTACTCACCTCAACAAGGGGGTAAATATCTGAAATTTATTTTGTTGTTTTTCCATGATTATTTCTGTTGGTCATTATTTTTATTTGGATTGTAAAATTTGGGGTTCTGAGCCCCAAAGTTGAGAAATAGTAAATCCTTGATTTGAGGATCAATTCATGGATGAAATTGGATGATTTTCTGGATATATACTATATAAGTTAAGGGTAATATTTATTTTTGATAATTTTCAAAATCTGGGCACGTGGGCTCGGGGGTGAACTATGTTGACTTTTCGACCGGAGTTGGAAATTGTTAAATTACGAGTATTGAAGTATATTTTGATTAGTTTTCATGTTGTTTGATTAACATTTGGCATCGGTTTGAGGAGTTAGAGAGGCGTTGGAGCTGGTTATCATGTTTCGGAGCGAGGTAAGTTTCATGTTTGATCTTATGAGGGGGAATTTACCGCGTAGGTGTTATAATTGCTATCTGCTACATGTTATAGGGGCTATACACATATAAGGTGACGAGTGTCCGTGCATATGGTAATTATTGATTAGGTCCGGGTAGATTTAGACTCACGCCTTGGCCTTAATTTTAATATTTGAGTTATTCTTGCCTATTTAATTGCTTTAGTTTATGTTTTTTCCTGAAACTAGACTTGCATAAAGTATCAGACTTATGATTTATGATATATGGCGAGCTACTTGATTAGCAATATATATTTTGCTTCCTTTTACGAGTTACTCTTGTGTTGTGAGTATTTCTCCAGAAGTTACTTAAAATTCACAACTCAGGCATATATTCGTGAGTGGGGATAGTGACCGGTCACATCTTCATTATTTTTATGGGATCGGGGTGATCGCCTCAACAGTATCATTATGGGATCGGGCCGTTCATCTTGGCATTATATTTAAGATGTATCTATGAATCGGACCGTATGACCTCGACTTGGTATGTATACGACTATTACGAGATCGGGCCATATGCCACGATAGGAATTCATGCCTTAATCTATGGGATATAGCCACTCGCCTTGGCAGAATTGTGTGAAATACTTTATATGGATTCAACATACTTGTGAGTTTTTCTAGACTTGAGATGTGACCAATTATTTGGCATTGACTATTACATATTCCATTTGAGGAAGTATCCGGTAATTGAGGTCTTTGTGTTTATTGTTAAGCTGGGGATCATATTATGTACCTATATCTCTTCTCACTGCTTACTTACCATGTTTCAAACCTGTCTACCCTATAACTGAAAAAAGGAGCACGATGAAAAGCCAACCTGATTTTTTTTATTCGTTTGAAAATTTATTGGACCACTAGTAAGTGTTAATGACGACCCCTCGTTACTACTTCTTCGGGGTTAGGCTGGATACTTGCTAGGTACACATTTATTTACGTACTCATGCTACACTTCTGCACTAATTGTGCAGGTCCTGACATGTTCATTCAGTGGTCATCTTGGCGCATAAGCGCAACTGCTAAGGGGAATTTATGGTGAGCTGCATTCTATGCTACGATCTACACCTCACAGAGTCTCCATCATATTTATTTACTTTATCCTGTCTATCTTATATTTCAGACACATGTTGTATTATTATTGTACTCTCTAGTTGATGCTCATGTGCTTGTGACACCGGATTATGAGATTTTCTAGTAGATGTTTATGGACTTACCTAATATTGTAACCTTATTATTTTATGTCTTATTAATATTTTATATATTCACGCTTTACTAAGCATTAATTTCCTTATTTAATAAAAGCCCTAATTAATAGTAATAAAATGAATGGTTAAATGGATTGTTCACCGTTGGCTTAATTAACAGTGATGTTGGATGCCATCATAACCTATAATGGGCATTGGGTCGTGACATCTTGGTAGTAGAACAGTAGGTTCACTTAGGTCTCACAAGCCATGAACAAGTCTAGTAGAGTCTTGCATATCGGTGCAAAGACATCTATGCTTATCTTCGAGAGGCTACAAGGCTTTTAGGAGAACTTCCCTAACAAAGGAATACCAAAATCTACCTGTGTGAGGCTTCGTAACCAGGGAGAACCATAGAATAGGAAGGTTAGGGAAGAAAGAAAGAAAGGTAGAAAGTTCTCTTTCGAGAGCCTCTCTTGTTGGGCTCGACGGCTTGTAAGGTCCCGTAAAATTTTTCCTGAAAATCGGGATTCTGTGATGCCGAACTAGGTGTAGAGGTCAATAATAGTAGAAGTTCGTAATTTTGGGATTGATCAGTGTATAGAGAAGTTAAAGGAAAATTTTGACAAAAAATAGGGCATTCCTGCGGCCTATTATGCTACCACACAATCACTTTGCAGACCGCAGAATGGCCGTAGAGTGAGGCAGTTATTTGGGCCATTTTTGCCTTCATTTTTGCGGCCTATTATGCAACTGCAGAACCATTTCGCGAGCCGCACTTTGATCGCATATACGACTTTGAGATTTGTCATGTGGGAGTTCTACGGCGCATTATGCGACCACAGAACAGGTCTGCGGACCGCACACTGGTCGCAGACTGAAGTAGAAAAATGCCAGGGTTGAGGGAAATTATGCAGACCATTTTGCAGACCGTAGATTCATTATGCGGTCGCACCTGTTCCGGAGCTTCATTTTTGGAGTTTTTAAACCCGACCCAATTTTGTTAAAACACCCACACTAGGCAACTTTGAAGCTATTTTTCTGATATTTTTAGAGTGATAAAGAGAGTCTTAGAGGGAGAAAGTGTTCTTCATAAAATTACTCCTCAATTCTTGTTTAAACCTTGAAGACTGTCAAGAGAGGCACCTAGGTCTTCTTCCTAAGAGGTAAGGTTCTATCACCAAAATTCTTAATATTAAAAAATGCAACTAGAATGGGCCACTAGAAAGGTAATTCATGGGGATGAGAGTGATTATCTTGCATGCATGTGTTACAAAAGAATTTAGGGAGATTGTGAGCTAAAAATGGTGAAGAGTGGGGTGTGGGATGATGGAATATTTCACAAAAAGGGTCTTAATAATATAATGCACACCTTGTATTTAATAATGTGCTCAAATGAGTTAGAATCTTTAACATCCTTCTAATTTTTTATTCAACTTATTGTACACCTAAAATAGATTAAAGGTGCTAAGGGTTCCGAAATTATTGTAGAAATTTAGGAAAAATCAATTGAGATATGTATGGATAAAACCCCCTCTACTTAGAATCGAACCCCATGGTGTTCATGCAATCGGTGAAATTTCCAAATCGACCGTTATATGAATTACTATTCCGAATGTGCTTGTGTTGAGAAATATATGTACAATATGTGTACCAATGCTTTCATCATGATTATCTTATCAATTGAGTATGTATTTAAAAATATGGAATATGTGCTACAAATACCTAGACTTCAAGTCAAATTCGAATAAAGGTTGTTATGGCAATTTGTATGAAAAACCTCTATGTGCTTAGGATTTCTCAAGTTTTTCCCTTATGTGTATAAATGCCTTACATGATAGGCCTTATTGTTGCTGCTGATAATGTTATATGAATGTGTAAAAAGGGAAACTTGAATTGTGAAATGCAGCCAAGAGCCAAGTATGAAATGAGATGATTGATAGAAAATGGTAATGTCTTAGGCAAGACGGCCTAGCCGATTGAACCGTGATCGAACGCCATGCTGAACACATGATGGAGACTGTGCTAAAAAATTAGAACTGGAAATTGAAATCGAAATTGAAATTGTGATAAAGGTTGATGTATCAAATGAGACGACCTAGCCTATCGGGTCGTGATCGGACTCCGCTTAAGAATACGGTGGTATTGTGGATAATGGAGTATCAATATTGAAGATGTCCCAAATCTAAAGCCATGAAAATTTACTTAAAAGCTTATGTGATTCTTAATTTGATGTTGTGGTGTTATTTAAGGCTTTTATTGATTTTGTGATTACTTCCTTGTTGTATTATTATTCAATCTAATGAGATGGTGTTTAGTTATACATACTAGTGCTATTCGACGACACTAACGTCCCTTTTGCCAGAGGCGCTATATCTTTAATTGATACAGGTGGTTCCACAACAGGCGGCATCGACCAATGTTAGATATATACTTCTCCCAGTAGTCTTGGTGAGCCCCATTTCATTTCGGGGCCGTACATATTTTGTTCCTTTTGTATTGTACTTGAGGTATAACCTGGGCCTTATTGCTGACACTTTTGTAGTACTATTTTGTATCTATTTAGAGGCTCCGTAGACACTATGTGGGTTGTATATGGGTATTAGAAAGGTCAACAAATTATGTTGTGTTTAGACTCTTGTTCAACTCAATCATGTAAATGTGGGTACTTGAAACTTATCAATGATGTAACAAATGAAATGACTTAGTAATGTATATGTGATCTTCCTATTGTCTAATTAATTAAAGCATGCCCTCTCTTGATCATAAGTGTGTCGGGTAGGGAGTGTCTAACAGGCTTGCTCGGTCGGGTTTACTTGGCTCAGCGCCAGTCGGCTCCTTGATTTTGGGGGCGTGACACGGCTCCCGAGTTATCTTTCAGCCTTTTCTTACTTATTTTTGATGATGAGCCTTCCTAGAAGAATAGGGACTAAAGAAAGTAGAGAAGGTTGGGACGCAAGGTGATGGGACAGCCAGGAACGGTGACCCTTCTCAAGCCTGAGGCCTAAGTTGGACTTTCTCTTTCTGCTATCTATACATTGTTGAACCTTTTGAATAACATCTAAGAAGATCTTATGAAAATAAAAAAAAATTGTTCTTGATTCCTTGTCGTACGATTGATTGAAGCTTGTATCTTAATTGCCTTCCTACTCTTTCTTACGCGATGTCGAGCATTCGGTATCACGTGGGCACCGACGAGTTGTGGAGATGCTATAGATATGGTGCATGATGTCTTACAAGAGGACTATAATCATCGCCGCGTGGAAGGGTGTTCAATCATTTTAGTCCAGTATTGGTGTTGCCCATGTTTTCAGGGCTATACATGGTGTATTATGATGTTCATACATTGTTATAATGCAATACAATTGTAAATGGTGGGGTGATTACTTATGTGTTGCGATGATAGATGATTTAGGAGGAAGATTTTTTGGTTCATAATTGGGAGTTTCGGCATTTAATTCCAGCAGAGGAGAGGCAACATGACTATGTATGTTCAGGCTTTGATTGACGAAGTTCTAAGATTGGGCATTCCCGAACTTGGTGGGGTTCTTGTTTATGTTTTGGTGTTGTCTTCCTTGTTTGCATGCATTAAAGCTTGTCGGTATGAGAGTCCTTAATTGTTTACCCTTGGGGGCATGCTGTTGTAAAGTGATACCTAAGAAGCGGTTATTTAAGATGACGGTGTATTGCAACTTCAGGTGTCTCCAGTGTTGATGGTTTGAGGAAGATGGTCTTTAAGAAGCTTAGAGTTGATGGAGTTTATTTGTTATGGATCATGATTTGAGGCAGCATTTTGGGCAGCGAATGATGAGAAAGGACATGGTGGGATATGTCTCGCAGCGGGAAAATTATTAGCATGTCAAGTACGAGCAGCAGAGAATGAGTAGTTTGCTTAGGAAGTTAGTTTAACCGGAGTGGGAATGACTGCGTATTGTATGGATTTCGTGGCAGGTAGCTACTTTCTTTGTGGAAGCTTAGAGTAATTTGGGTCATGGTGGACCAATGACTAAGTCTGAGTATTTCATTTGGGGTGGTGAATTTTGTGCTCATGAAGTTCGAATGTGATGAAAGGAGTAGCTTGTAATGCAGAGGAAACATGAATGTTTGATTATCGTCTTAGGGTGTATTATGACTTTGATTTATGAACATATTGTTGGATCTTCAGTTGATGTTAATGGAATTAATGAACCCTTACAGCTGGTGGACGAGTGTGGACTCAGGCGGAGTAACTGATTTCATAGTAGATGTAACTATGGCAAAGTTGTTGGGGAATGTCGACATGAGGTTACACAGGTGGGATATTTCTTGTGAGCAGGTTCAAGGTTGCATGATATATGATGAAGTTCTTATGAAGATTTCTACTTTCCAACATGAGGCATGTACTCTGATGTATGACGGAGTTGCTTGAGGAAGGTGGTGCAACTGTTATGAAGTTGAGTGTGCATTTAGGGCTGTTAATTCGGGATATTTGATGATTAGTGCAACAAGATCTTGTGAGAAATTTGGTGGAATAATGGTGTGAGATCATGGTAGCTAGAAGGAGAAGTCATTCTAGGTTCTTGATTTACGTGATTATGGCTTAAATATAAGTAGGGGAGCCTGCCGTCTATGCTTGGATCACGTGGTTATGTGCCTTTGTAGTTTCTGGTTATCGGTACATTGGTGGATTAGTTATGAAAAAGGGAAGAAAACATCAGGGGTAATTCGAGCAAGTAATTTGATAGATGTGTGCTACGTTTCACCTTATTGATATGTGAAGGTTGTGGAATAACTCCGATTTTATACTTTTTGTGGATGTGATGTACAAGGGAAAGGATTCATTATGTTGCTTCTTTGGAGAATTCGTGTGCTAATGGAGCACTATTTGTATGGTTTTATATATTCGGGACTACCTAAGAGTGGGTGACTTTCAATAATGGTTCTAGTAGATTCGAGATTTAAGGTGTGGTGCTTAATGCTTTCGGGTTTGTTATGTATGGCCGAGGATTGGGTTTTTTGCAGTAGAGTGTGAAGGGTACTGGGAGTATTTCTATGTTGTCACTGAGTTTGCATAGTAGTGTTAGAGAGGTAGAAAAAATAGTTTCAGATTCACAGAAATTCTCATCGGGATGGGTGTATCAGTTGGAGATACTATTGAGTGCATGAGGAGAGTATAAAATTGCTTGTGGGTATGGAGACAATGTGGCCTTGCAGATTGGGGTCACTCGGGGTAAGTGTTGATTGGGGTGCGTTGTGTGCTGAAAGGGAGGGGGTATTAATTCTTAAGGTAAGTCAAGAGAAAATTGAGGCTATAGCGGTGTTTCGTGGTAGTGGTTTTGGATCGACATGGTAAAGGAAATGATTAGTACCTTTGGTGCGATAAGGCATACCGGTGTTTCGTGGCTATACTTATAGGCTTGACAACCTCCATAATTTGATTTATTTGGAGGTATTTGATTGTGGCGGTTTAGGCCACGACTTGAGGGTTGTATCTTCTGCGGTTATGGGAATTTTGTTGCGTGTTGAAAATTTTCTTCTAGAATGAGTTAAATAAAGGGTTCTAGCCAATGGAGTGGCTATTCTGTTGGTGGTTTAGTACATACGATGGAATTATTGCACTCTCGCGTATAACATAATGGGTGTAGTGAGCGGTGTAGAGTTGGAATTGAAGGATCAAGGTTGTGGTTTCGTTTGATCGGGATGTCACGATCTCGGAGGAGCGAGGGAAGATTTCAAATGTTCAGAGTGTGCTGACCCTATTTTGGAGTCGCTTGGGAGAGGAGTTATGTAGAAGAGGCATTGTTTGTTGAATTGCGGATTATTGGAGAATTAGTCGGTAGCCATGGATATGCAGATTTTGCTACCTGGTGCAGAAGGTCATGGGAGTATCTCCCATGGAATGATCATATAAGTGCGATGTATCAGTCATTTAAGTGTTGGATATTTAAATCAAGTATGGAGGTTATTGTACTATCGCTGTTGTGAGAGTTTATGTCTGAGAGACGCTATATTTATTTGGTTGCGGACAGTGGGGGTTTTGTTCCATATTGAACGGTAGATCGTATGTATCATGAATAGGGTAATTATGGATCTTTGGAAGGTTATTGGTCCATTTTGGGATGATTGGAATCGGCTTGAGGTCCGCTGGTAGGCCTAATGTGAATGTATATTCTATTCCAGATAAGATATGCTTATTCGGCATAACATCGCTTATGGATGGGTCTTCGGGCGTGGTGGATGATCATCTTGCCTTCGTCTATTTCAGGTTTTACTCTTTTATGCCATATGGGTTGTGAGGTTTCTTGATTATTGGCACGTGTGTTGTGGTCCTGTGTAGCTTATGGTGTTATGTGAGCGAGATATCCCTCGAGATGCCGGTAATTTATTGCACCTTAATTGTGGTTTCGTAGCGCATGGCGTTACCTGTCTCCCCAAGGTTGTGTTTATGCGCTTATAGTCGATATTCTGGCATTTCATGGGTATGAGCATTTTGGTTAAATGGGTATTTCCTTATTAATTGTTATCCGTGGATCGGGTGGCACGCCATCACGGGTATGATGTATAGATTGGATTGCACGTCGCAACAGTGAGATGTTGAGTACGAATATTTATACTTGTTTTGTGTTTTCTGTTCCGAGTAAGGTTAATAGCGTTTGTCTGGTTGATTTGATGGTTATGCGGGATGGGTAGTTCTTTACTAGAGATCGTTTTTCCTTATTCGTCATATTCGAGTTGTAGCTTGTTGGCGAATTGATAACGTCGTATAATTTTAGGTGGTGTTTGAAGTGACTTATTTCCCCAGCAGCTTGTACTGGTGAGACGAGATTGTTGAACCTGAAATCAGTGAAATAAAATTTATATAATGTATATGTCACGACTCCAAATCCTAAGCCGACCGTGATGGCGCCTATCATGATACTAGGCTAGCCGATCTACCTCGAAATAACATAAAAACTTTCTGATAAATTCAAAACTGTTCGATATTCCATAAAATTCTTCCGATTTAACAGTTTAAAGCAACAAGACGAATAAAATAGTTTAGACACTGCCCCAAAACCTGGAGTCAACCGTCATGAGCATATATAAACGATACAACATACCACTATTTCCTTACTACAACAAGTTCTAGGAAATGATACCAAATAACAGGATAAGAAGGGAAAGAGGGCATGCTGCGGACGCCAAACAGCTACCTCAAAATCCCGAACAAAGCTCCAAGAGAATGCGAAAATAGCTAGCGCTCAGACCCAGTACCTGAATCTGCACACAAGGTGCAGGGAGTAATATGAGTACACCAACTCAGTAGTAGTGAGAGTAAATAATGCCTAGAGCTACGAAACAAGTAAAAACAGTCATCAATGCGCAGTAAATGAAGCCTCTCTCAGAAAACACATATACAATATCTTGTAACATTCACAAATCGCTTTCAGTAAAATATCTTTTGAAAATGTGCCCTTTTTCAGATTTCCGTAGAAATCAAAATGATTTAGTATATGGAAAGGACAGAGTTCATAACAGTCCTTCAGATGAAAACATGTATCATAAACAGCCCCTCGGGCATATCATCACTCAGCATGCCTCATAATCACTCAGTATTATCCCCTCGGGCTACCTCACCGACGCTCATGCCTCCCGATCTCTCATCACTCGGTGCTCGGCACTCGCACTCAGTAGGTACCTGCGCTCACTGAGGGTGTACAAACTCCAGAGGGGCTCATACAACCCAAGCGCTAATGTCAAGCCATCTCGTGGCATAATCACTCAGGCTCTCGGCCTCTCAGATATCATAACAATGTAACATGTTGCGGCGTGCAGCACGATCCCATAATATCCTCATAACATAGGCACTCGGCCTCACTCAGTCAGAAATCTCTCATAGCCACTCAGGTTATCAAATAAACGGGGTACTCGACCCAAAATATCATTTTTATATCACAAAAGTAGTGTGAATGAGATTGAGTTTCGAAATCAGTTAAATAGGAAATGACTGAGTGTAAATCATAAGTCAACACAGTGAGGAATAGTAGTAAACAGCCCACAATGGGTCCAAACAGGTCGGCACAAGGCCCCAAACATGGCGTACAACCCAAATTATAATAGTCTTAAACATGAATATCATATAAAGTAGAATCAATACGTAACTTAATAGTTTCCATGGGACGGACCAAGTCACAATCCCCCAACCGTGCGCGCCACACGCTCGTCATCTAGTATGTGTGCCACTCTAAACAGTGATAAAAATGTGAAGTCCGGGGTTTCATACCCTTAGGACAAGATTTACAGTCATTACTTACCTCAAACTGGCCCAAATACTAATCCAGGATGCTCTTGCCTCTCGAATCGGCTCCCGATTGCTCCGAATCTAACCAAAATCATATTAATATCATCAATAAAATACTAGGGAGACGAAACCCATTCGAAAATACCAAAATTAAGAACAAATCCCGAAATTTGGCCAAACCCGACCCCTGGGCCCACGTCTCAAAATTCGATAAAAATCACAAAACTAAAATCCTTATTTTTCCAAGAGTCTACCCATATAAAATACATCAACATCCAACCACAAATGACCCCTCAATTCCTCAATTTAAAGTCTCCAATTCCCAAGCCCTAAACCTCCAATTTAGTCACTAATTCCATAAATTTCACCCCTAATCAGTCAAATAATACCATAGAAATGAGTTTTAGGCCCAAAAATCTTACCTCCACGAAGTTCTTTTGATTTCTCCCTTCAAAACCCTCTCTCAAGATCAAATCCATATGAAAAATTTGATGAAATAACCCAATTTCGCGAAGGTTGGTATTTATACTCTCTGTCCAGTGAAACCGCACCTGCGGTCTTTTAACTGCACCTGCAGAAATCCCTCGCAGGTGCGGATTCCAACTTAAACTAAAAATCTGCATCTGCGACCTTCTACACGCACCTGCGGTCCCGCAGGTGCGATCGATTTTCCGCACCTGCGCTCCAAGGACATGTTCCAATTTTCCGCATCTACGTAAGTCTTCTACACATGCACCTTCGCACCTGCCGCTCCCCGTCCGTAGGCGTGGCCACACAAGAAGGCCTGCACCAACAACCATTTGCTGTATTTTTTCTCAATTTCCAACCTTCCAAAATCATTCGAAACCAATCCCGATCCTCTCGGGGCCTCAACCAAAGGTACCAACAAGTCGAATATCAGCATACCAACCTAGTCGAACCCTCGGAACACTCCAAATCGCATCAAAACACCAAATCAAATCCAAATTAAAGCCTAAGGATTTCTAAAATTTTGAAATTCGCTAATGATGCCGAAACCACCCAACCACATCGGAATGACCTGAAAATTTGCTCATACATCCTAAATGACCCTACAAACCTGTTCCAACTTTCGGAATTCCATTTCGATTCCGATAGCTAATTTCCACTGCTGAACGGAAATCGCCAAAAATCCAAATTATCCAATTCAAGCCTAACTCTACTCCGGACCTTCGAATGACATTCCAAACACACTCCTATGTCCCAAATCACCTAATGAAGCTATTCGAGCCACAAAAACTACATTCCGACATCATTTACTTATAAGTCAACTTCCGATTGACTTTTTCAACTAAATCACCAACCTAAGAGACTAAGTGTCTCATTTCTCACCACAACCACTCCGAACCCAAACCAATCAACCCAACGAAACACAAAAGAACTGAACCATACAAGAATGAAGCAGAAATGCGAAAAATAAGGCTAAACTCTCGGAACGACCGGCTAGGTCGTTACATTCTCCCCCTCTTAAACAAACGTTCGTCTTCGAACGGGTCTAGAAAAATACCTGGAGTCTCAAAACGGTGGGTATATCTGCTCTGCACCTCCCGCTCGGTCTCCCAGGTGGCCTCCTCCATTGGCTGCCCTCTCCACTTCACTTTCACTGAAGCTATAGCCTTTGACTTCAACCTTCTGACCTGACGACCCAAAATAGCCACTGGCTCTACCTCATAGGACATATCACCCTCAAGCTGAACCGTGCTGAAGTCCAAAACATGAGACGGGTCACCAACATACTTCTGGAGCATGGAAACATGAAACACCAAATGAACATTCGATAAGCTAGGTGGCAAAGCAAGTCTATAAGCCACCTCTCCAACTCTCTGAAGCACCTCAAAAGGCCCAATGAACCGGGGACTCAACTTTCCCCTCTTCTCGAACCGCATAACACCCTTCATGGGTGACACCTTCAGAAGTACCTTATCTTCAACCATGAAAGAAACATCCCGGACCTTCCGTTCTGCATAACTCTTGTGCCTAGACTGCGCCGTGCGAAGCCATTCATGAATTAAATTCACCTTATCCAACGCATCCTGTACCAAATCTGTGCCCAATAGCTAGCCTCACCCGGCTCAAACCAACCAACCGGAGATCTACACCTCCTACCATATAAAGCCTCATACGGAGCCATCTGGATACTACACTGATAACTGTTATTATATGCGAACTCCTTGAGTGGCAGAAACTGGTCCCATGAACTCCCGAAATCAATGACACAAGCACGCAACATGTCCTCCAAAATTTAAATAGTGCGCTTTGACTGTCTGGCCGTCTGAGGATGAAATGCTATGCTCAACTAGACCCGAGTACCCAACTCTCCCTGCACGGCCCTCCAAAACTGAGATGTGAACTGAGTACCTCTGTCAGAAATGATAGAAATTGGAACACCATGCAACCGGACAATCTCCCGGATGTAAATCTCAGTTAACCGCTCCGAAGAATAGGTAGTACCAACAGGAATGAAGTGCGCGGACTTGGTCAGTCGATCCACAATAACCCATATAGAATTGAACCTCCTCGAAGTCCGTGGGAGCCCAACTAAAAATTCCATGGTGATCCGCTCCACTTCCACTCCGAAATATCCAACTTCTGATGCAACCAACCTGGTGTCTAGTGCTCATACTTGACTTGCTGACAATTGAGACACCAAGTTACAAACTCAACAATATCCTTCTTCATCCGCCTCCACCAGTAATGCTGTCTCAGATCCTGATACATCTTCGCGGCACCCGGAAGGATGGAATACCGCGAGCTGTGGGCCTCTACTAGAATCAACTCTCGAAGCCCATCCATATTAGGCACACATATCGGGCCCTGCATCCGCATAACCCCATCATCGCCAATAATTACATCCCTGGCATCACCTCGCCGAAACCTATCCTAAAGAACAAGCAAGTGTGGGTCATCATACTGGCGCTCTTTGATCCGGTCATAAAGGGAAGACCTGGAGGCTACACAAGCCAATACCCGACGGGGATCTGATATCAATCTCACCAGCTGACCCGCTAAGGCCTGAACATCCAGTGCTAAAGGTCTCTCTGCTACTGGAAGATATGCTAGACTCCCCAAACTCTTTGCTCTGCGACTCAAGGCATCGGCCACTACATTGGCCTTCCCCGAATGGTATAGAATAGTGATATCATAGTCCTTAAGAAGATCCAACCATCTCCTCTGACGCAGATTCAGGTCATTCTACTTAAGAAGATGGTGCAAGCTATGGTGGTCGATGAAAATCTCACAATGAACCCCATACAAATAATGACGCCAAATCTTCAAGGCGTGGACAATGACTGCTAGCTCAAGATCATGCACTGGATAATTCTTCTCATGCACCTTCAACTGTCTGGACGTGTAGGAATCACCCTACTGTCCTGCATCAATACTGATCCAAGGCCAACTCTCGAGGCATCACAATAAACTGTATAGGGCCCTGAACTCGTAGGCAAAACCAAAACTGGAGCCGTAGTTAAGGCTGACTTGAGCTTCTGAAAGCTCTCCTCACATTCCTCAGTCCACCTAAACGGAGCACCCTTCTGAGTCAGTTTGGTCATATGTGTTGCAATAGATGAAAATCCCTCTACAAAGCGGCGATAGTACCCTGACAAACCAAGGAAACTGCGGATCTCGGTAGCTGACGACGGTCTAGGCTAACTCTGCACCGCCTCTACCTTCTTCGGATGTACCTTGATCCTATCACAAGACACCAAATGGACTAAGAATTCCATTGAATCAATCCAGAATTCACACTTCGAGAATTTTGCATTCAACTTTTTCTCCCTCAAAGTCTGAAGCACAATCCTCAAATGCTACTCATGATCCCCCTGAGATCGGGAATATGCCAAGATGTCATCAATGAACCCGATGATGAAGGTATCAAGATAAGGCCGGAACACACTGTGCATCAAGTGCATAAATCTGGTCCTGAAGGCAGTCTTCGGGATGTCCGGCTCCCGGATTTTCAACTGATGATAACCAGAACGCAAGTCAATCTTGGAAGATACGTTGGCACCCTGTAACTGGTCAAATAAGCCATCAATGCGAGGTAAGGGATACATGTTCTTCACTGTAACCTTGTTCAACTGTCGATAATCAATATACATATGCATAGAACCATCCTTTTTCTTCACAAACAACACCGGTGCACCCCATGGTGACACACTAGGCCGAATAAACCCCTTATCTAGGAGTTCTTAAAACTGCTCCTTCAATTCCTTCAACTCCGCTGGCGCCATACGATATGGTGGAATAGAAATAGGCTGAGCGTCGACACCAAATCAATACCAAAATCAAAATCTTTGTTAGGTAGCATGCCTGGAAGGTCAGCAGGAAACACGTCTGGATAATCATAGACCACAGGAACAAAATCAATAGTGGGAGTCTCATCACTGACATCCCTCACAAAAGCCAAATACGATAATCACCCCTTCTCTACCATATCCTGGGCCTTCAGATAGGAAATTATCCTACTAGGCACATACTCAATAGAACCTCTCCACTCAACCCTCGAAAATCCTGGCATAACTTAGGTCACGATCTTAGCGTGACAATCAAGAACAACATGACATGGGGATAGCCAATCCATGCCTAATATCACATAAAAATCAACCATGCTAAGCAACAACAGGTCCACTCGGGTCTCTAGACCCCCAATAAATATCACACACGACCAATGCACACGGTCCACAATAATAGTATCACCCACCCGAGTCAACACATGAACAAATATAACTAAATACTCGTGGGGCATACCTAGAAAATGGGCAAAATATGATGAAACATAGGAATACATGGAACCAGGATCAAATAAGACCAAAGCATCTCGGTGACAGACTGAGACAATACTTGTGATCACTGTATCTAAGGCCATAATATCTAGCCTGGCTGGAAGTGCGTAAATATGAACCGGACCTCAGCCTGCATGACCTCCCCCTCTAGGGCGGCCCCTAGCTGTTTGACCCCCACCTCTAGTTGTCTGGGCGGGTGGTGAAGTAGCTGGAGCTGAAGTCGAGGGATGACCCTCTGCTAAGAAGACCCACCAAGGCGACGAGGGAACTGCATCCATACATGCCCAAACTCTCCACACTCGAAACAACTCCCTGGAGCTGGAGACGGGGACTGAAAGGAACCCCTGACACCAGAATAGCCACTAGAAGAACCATGCATAGAGGAACCCTGAACTGATGGTGCTCGGGATGATCTCTGCGCTGGAAAGGGACTGAATGAAGAACGACCCAGGTGAGAACTGGGGGGACCATGCCCCGAAGATGCACCACTATAGGCTGGGCGGACTGGTTGAGGAGGCCTGAATGAACGACCCCTACCATGCTGAAACTGTCCTCTGGAAGGAGCACCGCTGAAACTACCAGATCCACGAGGTCTCTTGGCCTCCATCTCCTCTCGCCCCTGGCGGAGAACTGACTCAATATCTCAAGAAACGTCAACAACCTGCTCAAAAGTACACCTGAAACTCTCTATCTAGTCATCAAAATCTGGAACTGATAAGTGAGGCCATCCACGAACCTCCTAATCCTCTCTCTCTCTCAGTAGGAACCAACTCCGTGGCATGACGGGCTAGCTCTGAAAACCTCATCTCATACTGCATTACTGTCAACTCACCCTGACGCAGCTGCTCAAACTGCCTACGCAGCTCCTCTCTGTGAGACTGGGGAACATACTTCTCTAAGAAGAGAGTGGAGAACTGCTGCCAAGTAAGGGGTTCTACAGCAACATGCCTACACCTTTCGTAGGACTCCCACCAAGTGAATGCAGCTCCCGAGAACTGGAACGTAGTGAACGAGACCACACTGGTCTCCAATATCGTTGCAGTACGAAGCATCCTCTGACACTTGTCTAAGAAACCCTTGGCATCCTCTCCCTCAGCACCACTGAATGTCGGAGGCTGAAGTCTACCAAATCTCTACAACCTGTGCTGCTCATCATCTGGCATGGCTGGAGCCACAAAATCCTAGGCTGGTGCAACCGGCTGAGCTGGAACTGCCTCCGGGGTTTGAAGCCCTGAATAACCTGCTCAGGTGTACGGGCAGCTGGAGTCTGAGTGCCTCCCTCAGCCTGAGAAGTAGCGGCTGAAGTAGGGATAGTGACTACCTGAGCAAGACTGGTGCACACAGTCAAAATATGAGCCAGAGTCTCCTGAAGAACCAGAATCACAATAGGCACTGCTAGTTCCTGAGCCTATCCTGTTGGAACATCTGTAGCGGGGACCTGATCCTAAGAAAAATGTGGGTTTACGAGTACTGCTCCGGCTGCTGCACGGGCTGCACCCCTACCTCTACCACGACCTCGACCTCTCGCTGGTCTAGCTGGTGTCTGGTCACCCTGATCGGTAGCTCGTGTCCTCACCATCTGTGATAGAATGAAACATCCGAAGTTTAGTTTCTAGAATCAATAGATTCGCACGACAGAACTCAAGAATGTGATATTTTTCCTAAGGGTTCTACAGCTTCTCGAAGACAAGTACAGACATCTCCGTACCGATCCGCAAGACTCTACTGAACCTGCTCATGACCGGTGAGTCCTATGTAACCTAGGCTCTGATACCAACTTGTCATGATCCCAAATCCTAAGCCGGCCGTGATGGCACCTATCATGATACTAGGCTAGCCGATTTACCACGAAATAACATAAAGACTTTCCATTAAATTCAAAACTTTTCGATATTCCATAAAGTTCTTCTGGTTTAACAGTTTAAAGTAACAGGACAAATAAAATAGTTTAGGCACTGCCCCAAAACCTGGAGTCAACCGTCATGAGCATCTATAAATAATACAACATAATACTATTTCCTTGCTACAACTAGTTCTAGGAAATGATATCAAATAACAGGATAAGAAGGGAAAGAGGGCATGCTGCGGATGCCAAACAGCTACCTCAAAATCCTGAATAAAGCTCCAAGAGAATGCGAAAAACAGCTAGCGCTCAGACCCAAAACCTATATCTGCACACAAGGTGTAGGGAGTAATGTGAGTACGCCAACTCAGTAGTAATAAGAGTAAATAATGCCTAAGGCTACAAAACAAGTAAAAACAATCATCAATGCATAGTAAATGAAGCATTTCTCTCAGAAAACACAGATACAATATCTTGTAACATTCACAAATCGCTTTCAGTAAAATATCTTTTTAAAATGTGCCTTTTTTCACAATTTTCGTAGAAATCAAAATGGTTTAGTATATGGAAAGGACAAAGTTCATAACAGTCCTTCATATGAAAACATGTATCATAAACAACCCCTCGGGTGTATCATCACTCAGTATCAATCACTCAGCATGCCTCACAATCACTCAGTATTAGCCCCTCGGGCTATGTCACTGACGCTCATGCCTCCAATGTCTCATCACGCAGCACTCGCACTCAATAGGTACCTGCGCTCACTGGGGGTGTACAGACTTCAGAGGGGCTCCTACAGCCCAAGCGCTAATATCAAGCCATCTCGTGGTATAATCATTCAAGCTCTCAACCTCTCACATATCATAACAATGTAACATGCTACGACGTGCAACCCGATCCCATAATATCCTCACAACATAGGCACTCGGCCTCACTCAGCCAGAAATCTCTGAAAGCCACTCGGGCGATCAAATAAATGGGGTACTCGACCCAAAATATCATTTTTATATCACAAAAGTAGTGTGAATGAGACTGAGTTTCGGAATCAGTTAAATAGTAAATGACTGAGTGTAAATCATAAGTCAACACAGTGAGGAATAGCAGTAAACAGCCCCCATGGGGTCCAAACAGGTCAGCACAAGGCCCCAAACATGGCGTACAACCCAAAATATAATAATAGTCTTAAAACATGAAAATCATATGAAGTAGAATCAATACGCAACTTAATAGTTGCCACGGGACGGACCAAGACACAAACCCCCGACTGTGCGCGCCACAAACTCATCATCTAGTATGTGGGACACTCCAAACAGTGATACAAATGTGAAGTCCAGGGTTTCACACCCTCAGGACAAGATCAGTCATTACTTACCCCAAACTGACCCAAATACTAATCCGCGATGCTCTTGCCTCTCGAATCGGCTCCCGATTTCTCTGAATCTAACCAAAAGCAGATTAATAACATCAATAAATACTAGGGAGACGAAATCCATTCGAAATTTACCAAAAGTAAGCACAAAATCCCGAAATTTGGCCAAACCCGACCCCAGGGCCCACGTCTCGAATTTTGATAAAAACCACAAAACTAAAATCCTTATCCTTCCACGAGTTAACCCATATAAAATACATCAAAATCCAACCACAAATGGCCTCAATTCCTCAATTTTGAAGTCTCCAATTCCCAAGCCCTAAACCTCCAATTTAGTCACTAATTTTCCATAAATTTCACCCCTAATCAGTCAAATAATACCATAGAAATGAGTTTTATGCCCAAAAATCTTACCTCCACGAAGTTCTTTTGATTTCTCCGTTCAAAACCCTCTCTCAAGCTCAAATCCGTATGAAAACTGTGATGAAATAACCCAATTTCGCAAAGGTTGGTATTTATACTCTCTGTCCAGTAAAACCGAACCTGCGGTCTTTTGACCGCACCTACGGAAATCCCTTGCAGGTGCGGATTCCAACTTAAACTAAAAATCCGCATCTCCGGCCTTCTACACACACCTGCCGTCTCGCTGGTGCGATCCATTTCCGCACTTGCGCTCCTAGGCCAGGTTCCAACTTTTCGCATCTGCATAAGCCTTCAGCACCTACGCCTTCGCATCTGCACAAGCCTTCAGCACCTGAGCCTTCGCACCTGCGGCTCCCCGTCTGCAGGTGCGGCCACACCAGAAGGACTGCACCAGCAGCCATTTGCTGCATTTTTCCCCACTCTTCCAACCTTCCAAAATCATTCGAAATCAATCCCGAGCCCCTCGGGGCCTCAACCAAAGGTACCAACAAGTCGAATACCAACATACCAACCTAGTAGAACCCTCGGAACACTCCAAATCACATCAAAACACTAAATTAAATCCAAATTCAAGCCTAAGGATTTCTAAAATTTTGAAATTCGCCAATGATGCCGAAACCACCCAAACCACGTCTGAATGACCTGAAAATTTTACACACACATCCTAGAGGAACCTACGAACCTGTTCCAACTTTCAGAATTCCATTCCGACCCAGATTGCTAATTTCCACTACCGGATGGAATTCGCCAAAAATCCAAATTATCCAATTTAAGCCTAAATCTACTACGGACCTCCGAATGACATTACGAACACACTCCTAAGTCTCAAATCACCTAATGAAGCTATGCAAGCCACAAAAACTACATTCCGAGATCATTTACCTATAAGTCAATTTTCGGTTGTCTTTTCCAACTAAATCACCAACCTAAGAGACTAAGTGTTTCATTTCTCACCACAACCACTCCAAACCCGAACCAATCAAATGAAACACAAGAACTGAACCATACAAGAATGAAGCAGAAATAGGAAAACCAGGGCTAAACTCTCGGAGCATTCGGCTGGGTCGTTACAGTATATTAGAGGGAAAAGTCACTAATCAGTTCTGAGTGAGGCAATGGTTCTTGTCAAGTGGGGAGACCTCCTGAGTTATTAATTCAGCAGGTGGTTATGAGTTTCTACACATCTCTTCATCGTTTCAGTATTGTGAGGGTTGGAACATGGCTTATATGTGTTATGAGGTATACTACGAGCATCAAGTTCGTGAATTTGCAGCTATTGTGGTTGGAGGATGTTATTACGGACATACAAACTATGCAGTGCATTGTATGATTGCAACATGGGTGCATGATAATATTTTGGTTTAGCATGTTGCGGTTGATACAGTTTTCGTATGTTAGGATCAGGCCTGGTAGAAAATACAAGATGTTGGAATTTTGTTATAAGGCTTGTGGGATAAGGTAGCAGGAAGGATCTTCAATCTGGGATAATATTCCCATAGGGGTTGTGGTGGCACATGTAGGTTCACAAGGTGTTAAACAGTGATTGTGGACAACTCTTGAACAACTTTTGGGACGTTTGAGGACAAACGGATGTTTAAATGGAGGAGAATGTAACGACACGACTAGTAGTTCTGAGCTCTAGCATGTCGTTCGACTGTTTGAGACCTTGAGTAGCTTCACTTAAAGTATTATGACTTACACGTGTAGTCAGATTTGATTTTCGAGAAGTTCGGAGTTAATTTGGAAGAACATTTCTCAATTAGAAAGCTTAAAGTTGGAAAAGTTGACCAAGGTTTCACTTTTGAGTAAACAACTTAAGAATCATAATTTTAAGTTACCTATAGGTTCATAAGGTGATCTCGAACTTGGGCGTATGTTCGGGTTGAGTATTAGATAGTCCGGGAGCGATTCGACACTTATTATCAGAAGTTTGCATTTTGAAGGTTTGAAATTTGTTGAGTTTGACTTAGAGTGTACTTTCGTGTTATCGGACTCTGGGTGGTGTTTTGGGACCTTGTGTGTGAGGTTTGGTCATGATCCGAAATGTTTAAGAGTGATTCAGACGCTTAAGTTGCATACTAGTTATGTTTACGAAAATGAGTTGACCACGGTGAAATAGTGGACTTAACGAGCTCAGATTCATGATTTAAAAGCTTCAACAGGTTTTTATGATGATTTTGGACTTGTACGCAAGGTTTGGTTAAATTCCGATGAGTTTCGGATGAGTTTGGATTTTGTCGCGCTCTTATTAGTATTTCTGCATTATTTCTTTTGGTATTAAGGTACCATATTGAGAAAACGATTACTGATTTGCAATTTGAATGAACAATTATATTCGTGTTGTAATTACAGAGCAATAGCAACAAGAATCGTCGAATTCCGAGGTCGTATGAAAGAGTTATGCCCATTTCGGTGTCGGAAAAGATTACTGGTTTCTGGTGCGAACTTTTGTTTTTCGTGAACGTGAAGAAGGAATATTGGGTTGATTGGTCAATGCAAAAAATTGCTCTTCACGAACGCGAAGGTGTCCCGTGAAGGCGATGAACAAAAATCACCTGGGCAGTGTTTTAAACCGAGTATTTTACTTTTTTGAGCATATCTTGAGTTGTAGAGCTTCGTTTGAGGTGATTTTCAAAGAGTTGTACTTGCCTCAACAAGGGGGTAAATATTCGTCCTTTATTTTTTTTATTTTTCCATGATTATTTCTATTGGTTATTAGTTTTATTTGGATTGTAAAATTTGGGGTTTTGAGCCCCAAAGTTGAGAAATAGTAAATCCTTGATTTGAGGGTCAATTCATGGATGAAATTGGATGATTTTATGGATATATACTATATAAGTTAAGGGTAATATTTGTCTTTGATAATTTTTAGAATCTGGGCACGTGGGCCCAGGGGTTTACTATGTTGACTTTTTGAGCGAAGTTAGGAATTATTATAAATTGTTAAATTACGAGTATTAGTGTGTATTTTGATTAGTTTTCACGTTGTTTGATTACTTTCAGATTATTTGTCATCAGTTTGAATGGTTAAAAAGGCGTTGGAGCCGGTTATCGGATTTCAAAGCGAGGTAAGTCTTATGTCTAACCTTTTGAGGGGAAATTTACCCCGTAGGTGTTGTAATTGCTATGTGCTACATGTATCGGGGGCTAAGAACGTATGAGGTGACGAGTGTCCGTGTGTATTTAACAATTCCTGATTAGGTCCAGGTAGATTTAGACTCACGCCATGCCTTAATTGTAATGTTTTATTTATTCTTGCCTGTTTAATTGCTTCAATTTATGTTTTTTCCTGAGACTAGACTTGCGTAAATTATCAGACTTATGATTTGTTATGTGATGAGCTACTTGATTAGCAGTAGGGATTTCACTTCCTTTTACGAGTTTCTCTTGTGTTGTGAGTATTTGTCCAGAAATTTCTTGAAATTCACAACTCACGCATATATTTGTGAGTGAGGATAGTGACCCATCACGTCTTCACTATTCTTATGGGATCGGGGTGATCGCCTCAACAGTATCATTATAGGATCAAGTCGTTCGCATCAGCAGTATATTTGAGAATCATCCATGGATCAGTCTGTACGACCTCAGTAGTGTATGTACACAATTATTATAGAATCAGGCTGTACGCCACGACTATAATTCGTGCCTTTACTCTTATGGGATAGGGCCGCTCGTCTCGGCAGAATCGTGCGAAATACTTGATAAGGAGTCATTGTACTTGTGAGTTTTTCCTGACTTGAGATGTGACCAATGATTTGGCATTGACTATTACGTATTCCATTTGAGGAAGTATCCGATAATTGAGGACTTTATGTTTACTATTCAGTTGGCGATCATATTATGTACCCATATCTCTTCTCACTGCTTACTTACCATGTTTCATACCTATCTACCTTATTATATTTTATTTATTGGACCACTGGTAAGTGTCGTTGTCGATCCCTTGTCACTACTTCTTCGGGGTTAGGCTAGATACTTACGGGGCACACGCTGATTTATGTACTCACGCAACACTTCTGCACTAATTGTGCAGGTCCTGATAGGTTCATTTAATGGTCATCTTCGAGCATAGGCATAACCTCTAAGGGGACTTTATGTTTGTAATGACCCGACCGGTCGTTCCGTGAGATTTACCCCATTTCCCCTATTTCTACATTTGTTATATATCGCTATCCTATTTTTGATGTGTTGGATAAGTGGTTTGGGTCCGGAGTGGTTATGGTGAGAGTTTAGGCATTTAGCCTTTTAAAGTAGCCTACTAGTTGAGAAAGTCAACTGAGAGTTGACTTATTGGTAAACGACCTCAGAATGCGGATTTTATGGTTCAGATAGCTTCGTTAGGTGATTTAGGACTTAGGAGTGTGTTCAGAATATTTTTGTGATGTCCGGTGTAGAATTAGGCTTGAATTGGCGAAAGTTAGTTTTTGGCGATTTCCGGTCGGCAGTGAAAAACAGGTTATCGGGGTCGGAATAGAATTACGGAAGTTGGAGCAGGTTCTTAATGTCATTTTGGATATGTGTGCAAAATTTTAGGTCAATCAGAGGTGTTTTGGTTGGTTTCGGCATAGTTGGCAAACTTTGGAGGTTTCAAAGTTCTTACGCTTGAATTTGATGTAAATTTGGTGTTTTCGTATTGTTTTTGGTGTTTCGAAGGCTCGACTAAGTTTGAATGATGTTATGGGATATGTTGGTATGTTTGGTTGAGGTCCTGAGGGCCTCGGGTGTGTTTCAGATGGTTAACAGATCGATTTTGAGTTTTGGAACTTGGCTGGTTTGCTGTGTTTCTGCAGCAGAGTTTCACTCTATGCGTTCGCGGCAGGGGGCTCGCGTTTGCATAGAGTGTTTGGTGGAAGGGGGCCAGTTGTTCTATGCGTTCGCGGCAGGGGGCTCGCGTTTGCATAGAGTGTTTGGTGGAAGGGGGCCAGTTGTTCTATGCGTTCGCGGGAGAAGGGGTGCGAACATGGAGTGTTGAGCTGGATGATCATCGCGAATGCGGGAATGTGTATGCGTTAGCGTAGGGTTGTGGGCCTTTTGGGAACCCCAGGGGTATTGGCCTATGCGTTCATGTGTCAGGGGACGCGTTCGCGAAGGCCTGGGGTGGCAGTGCTTCGCGTTCACAGGCTTGAGGCCGCGTCCGCGTAGAGTTAAATTAGGGGCCTGTTGGGTTGTTCTATGCGAACGCGGTCCTAGTGACGCGTTCGCGATGAAGAAAATATTTTGCTGGGCAGAATGTTTTGAAAGGCCTGAGGTGCGAATTTGGCTTATATTCCCCCATTGTTGCATGCGAGTTGAGAGCTATTTGAGAGGAATTCGAAGGGAAATCAAGGGAAATCATTAGAAGCTAAGATTTTCAACTTCGTAACTCGTTTTTATGTCAATTCCTAAGTGATTAAACCATAAAAGTTCTGGAAATTGAACCAAAGTTGGGGAAGAAGGGTGCATGGAAAATTTATTTTTCTTTTGAGGATTTGAGTGGGCAATTGTGGTCCGATTTTAGTGTTCTTGGTATGTATAGAATCGTGGGAGGATGAGGTTTCTAATGCTGTAAAAATTATCGAATTATGAGACGTGGGCCTGGGGCTCGGGTTTGGCCGAATTTCGAGATTCTTGTTTAATTCGATAAATTTCGATTGGGTCGAGTTCCTTTGATATATATTGGTAATGTTGACTGGTGTTTGCTAGATTCGGAGCAATAGGGAGCCAATTTGAGGGGCAAAAGAATAGCGGACTATTGTTGTGGCCTGGTAGAGGTAAGTAATGGTCATAAATCTTGTCCTGAGGGTATGGAACCCCAGACTGCATTGTTTTCTCACTGAATTTGGAATGGCGCACATGTCGGATGACGAGTATGTGGTGCATACTGATTTTTGGATTGGACTAGGTCCTCTCCGCGGCAACTAATGAGTTTCATATTTACTCAAAACTTTATGTTAAATTATGTTCTAAAGATTTGTGAAATATTTGGGCTATAAGCCGTGTTTGGGGCCTCGTGCCGATCTGTTTAGACCCTTTGAGGGCTTTTAACTGATGTTTTCCTCACTAATTGTGATGATTTTACTCAGCATCATGGTGCATACTGTTTTATTTGAAACTCATCCTGATTTACACTACATGAGGTGCTTAGTGATATTAGCGCTTGGGCTAAAGGAGCCCCTCCAGAGTCTGTACACACCCCCAGTGAGCGCACCAAGTGCGAGTGACGAGTGATTGGGAGGTGCTGAGTGACTGTGAGGTGCTGAGGGATTATGAGGCATGCCCGAGGGGCTAATTATGAAATATGTTTTTTCCCGAGGGGCTACTATGGTTTTACTATATTCATTTGCATACCAAATCCTTTGTTTTAAAGTTGTTAAAAATGTGCATTCTTTAAAGGACTTTTTATGAAGTTGATTTTTAAGACATGATGATTTCGTATATCTATGTTACACTATTGGAAAGTAAGGCTGTGTATATTGTGACTTGATGGCATTGATTTTTATGTGTTTCCTTGCTACTTAGACTTGATTTATTTTCATTACTACTAAGTTGGCATACTTACATTACTCACTGCACCTCTGTGTGCAGATTCAGGAGCAGATATCGAGCATTAGCCTTTATTTCGCAGCGGAGCCGGATCGTGGGATATAGAGGTAGTTGTTCAATGTTTGCAGCAGCTCTGTTTTCTCTTCCTGTTGTATTTAGCTTTGACTCGGAGTTTTGTATTATAATAGTTTATTTTGGCTTATTTCACTAGATGCTCATGACATGTTGGCTCCGGGTTTTGGGGATGGCAGTACTGTATAAAATTGGCCTACTATATTAAGTAATTTTTTGTATATTTTTATGAAATACTTGAAAAATAAATGGGATTTTCAAACGAAATTGCGAATATGTGGTAGTCGGCTATCCTAGTTCCACGATAGGCGCCATCACGGCCGTTTAGGATTTGGGGTCGTGATAGTTTGGTGTCAGAGCCCTAGGTTACATAGGACTCAACGGTCATGAACAGGTTTAGTAGAGTCTTGCGGATCAGTACAGAGACGTCTGTACTTATCTTCGATAGGCTGCCGAACTTTTAGGAAACATTTCTATCCTTCTTGAACTCTTTCGTGCTGACCTATTGATTCTTGAAATCTGAACTTACGTTGTTTCATTCTCTCACAGATGGTGAGGACATGCCATACCGATCAGAGTGACCAGTCACCGGCTAGACCAGCGAGAGGTCAAGGCCGCGGTCGAGGCCGCGGTCGAGGCCGTGGAGAGTTATCAGTCACTGAGTACGAGATAAGATTTTTCGAGTTGTCTATGCATGCTTCTGAGATTATCCCTATTATAGGGAGAGCGTGAGGAGGTTTGTAGATGGTCTTTCTTATCAGCTTCGGTTGTTTATGACTCGGGAGAAAGTATCGGGTGCTTTATTCGAGCAGGTTGTTGACATAGCTCGAGATATTGAGTCTGTTCACCGCCAGAAGCGGGAGAAGAGGGAGGCCAAGAGGCCTCGTGGTTTGGGCAGTTGCAGTGGTGCTCCCTTCAGAGGACAGTTTCAGCATGGTAGGGGCCGTTCATTGAGGCCTACTCAGTCAGGCCGCCCAGTATATAGTGGTGCACTTTCGGGGTAGGGTCCTCGTGGTTCTGAGTCAGGCCTTACTTCATTTGGTGCCTTCCCAGCTCAGAGTGCAGCTCGAGCACCTCCAGTTCAGGGTTCTTCTATACAGGAGTCTTCCAGTGGTCGTACATGTGTTAGGGATTTGTATCAGTCCCCGTCTCCGCTCCAGGGAGTTATTTTGAGTGTGGAGAGTTTTTGCACGGGTGGAGGCAGTGGCCCCACCATTCCGGTGGATCTTCTCAGCAGAGGGGTCAGCCCTCGACTTCAGCTCCAGTCACTTCACCACCCGCCCAGGCAGCCAGGGGTGGTGATCAGTCAGCCAGAGGCCGCCCTAGATGGGGAGGTCGAGCAGGGGGAGGTCAGGCTCGCATATATGCATTTCCAGCCAGGCCGGATGGTATGGACTCATATGCCGTGATTGCAGGTATTGTTTCAATCTATTTCCGTGATGCCTTGGTTTTATTTTCCTTGGTTCCACATATTCCTATGTTTATTCATATGTTGCCGATTTTCTGGATGTGCCCCGTGTGTCTCTAGTCACCTCTGTTCATGTGTCGACTCCGGTGGGCGATACTGTTGTTGTGGACCGTGTGTATCGGTCATGCATATTATCTATTGGGGGTCTGGAGACCCGAGTGGACCTACTGTTACTCAGCATGGTCGATTTTGACGTGATATTGGGCATGGATTGGTTATCTCCATGCCATGCTGTTCTTGATTGTCACGCTAAGACCGTGACCTTAGCTATGCCGGGGTGTCCGAGGGTTGAGTGGAGAGGTTCTTTCGAGTACATGCCTAGCAGGGTGATTTCTTACCTGAAGGCTCAGCGCATGGTTGCGAAAGGGTGTTTATCTTGTTTGGCCTTTGTGAGGGATGTCGGTGGTGACAGTCCCGCTGTTGATTCAGTTCCTGTGGTCCGTGACTTTCCAGATGTGTTTCCTGCAGACCTGCCAGGCATGCCACCTGACAGGGATATTGATTTTGGTATTTACTTGGTGCCAGGCACTCAGTCTATTTCTATTCCACCATATCGTATGGCACCAGCGGAGCTAAAGGAATTGAAGGTGCATCTTCAGGAGCTCCTGGATAAGGGGTTCATTCGGCCTAGTTTGTCACCTTGGGGTGCACCGGTGTTGTTCGTAAAGAAGAAGGATCGGTCCATGCGTATGTGTATTGAATATCGGCAGTTGAATAGGGTTACGGTGAAGAACCGGTATCCCTTGCCCCACATTGAGGATTTGTTTGACCAGCTTCAGGGAGCCAGAGTGTTTTGCAAGATTGATTTGAGATCTGGGTATCATCAGTTGAGGATTCGGGATTCTGATATTCCGAAGACTGCTTTTAGGACCAGATATGGTCATTATGAGTTCTTGGTTATGTCGTTTGGGCTGACCAATGCCCCAGCTGCGTTCATGCAACTGATGAACAACGTGTTTCAGCCTTATCTTGATCCCTTCGTCATTGTGTTCATTGATGACATCCTGGTTTGTTCTCGTAGCCAGGAAGATCATGCTCATCATTTGAGAGTTGTGTTGCAGAGGTTGAGGGTGGAGAAGCTTTATGCGAAATTCTCCAAGTGTGAGTTTTGGCTTGGTTCGGTAGCTTTCTTGGGGCACGTGGTGTCCAGTGAAGGGATTCAGGTTGATCTAAAGAAGATAGAGGCAGTGTAGAGTCGGCCCAGACCATCCTCAGCTACAGAGATTAGGAGTTTCCTTGGTTTGGTGGGATATTACCGTCGCTTTGTGGAGGGATTCTCTTCGATTGCTTCGCCTTTGACCAGGTTGACCCAGAAGGGTGCTCTATTCAGATGGTCTGATGAGTGTGAGGAGAGCTTTCAGAAGCTTAAGTCAGCATTGACTACAGATCCAGTATTAGTTTTGCCTGCTGGTTCGGGTTCTTACACAGTTTATTGTGATGCTTCTAGAGTTGGCTTGGGATCGTTTTGGGTATGTCTACAAAATTCCAGGTTAATCAGAGGTCTTATGGTTGGTTACGGCATAGTTGGCGGAATTTAGAAGTTTCAAGGTTCTTAGGCTTGAATTTGATGTAAATTTGGTGTTATCGTGTTGTTTTTGGTGTTTCAAAGGCTCGACTAAGTTTGAATGATGCTATGGGGTGTGTTGGTATGTTTGATTTGGGCATCGAGGGGCTCGGGATTGATTTTGGATGGTTGACAGGAAGTTTGGAGTAATTTTTGGTAATCTAGAAGTTGCTGGTTGCTGGTGTTTTCACACCTGCGGAAAGGGAGCCGCAGGAGCGGACGGGGCTCCGCAGGTGCGAGATTTGGCTGAGTAAGGAGTGATCCGCATGTGCGAGGGGTTTGTCGCACCTGCGATGTCGATGGTGCGGAAAGATCATTGCACCTGCGAAGCCGCAGGTGCGGATAAATGGTCGCAAGCGCGGGAATTGGCCCGTTAAGTGAGTTTTCACAAGTGCGTAGCTGGGACCACAGGTGCGGGTCCGCAGGTGCGGCCAATTGTCCGCAGGAGCGGAAATGACTGGTCAGAACAGTATAAAATGGACCCTCCGCAAAATTTCTTATTTTTCCATCAATTTGCATGCGGGAGGAGTCCATTGAAGGCAATTTAGAGAGGGAAACTCAAGATTCTTCAGCAAAGGTAAGTTCTTTGGTTGCTAATCTCGTTCCTATGCTATTTTGTTCGGATTAGGCTTGAAATTTAAGGGTTTGAGTAGGAAAAGGTTGGGAAGAAGGGGGTGGAGAATTGGAAGTTCTTTTTAAGGCAATTGTGATCCGATTTTGATGATTTTGGTATGAGTAAAATCGTGGGAGGACGAGGTTTCTAGTGATGTAAAAATTATCGAATTCCGAGACGTGGGCCCGGGGATCGGGTTTGGCCGAACTTCGAGATTTTTGTGTAAATTGATAGTTTTTGATTGGGTTGCGTTCCTTGGTTATATATTGATGATGTTAAACTGATTTTGGCAAGATTCGGTGCAATCGGAAGCCAATTCGAGGGGCAAGAGCATTGCGGACTAGTGTCGTAGCCCGGTAGAGGTAAGTAATGGTTATATATCTTGTCCTGAGGGTATGGAACCCCGGACTACATATTTCCTACTAATTTTAGAAAGACGCACATGTCGGATGACGAGTGTGTAGAGCGTACTGATTTTTGGATTGGACTAGGTCCTCTCCGCGGCAACTAATGAGTTGCATGTTTACTTAAAATCTTATGATAAATTATGTTCTAAAGAATTGTGAAATATTTGGGCGATACGCCGTGTTTGGGGCCTCGTGCCGATCTGTTTAGACCCTTTGAGGGCTTTTTACTGCTGTTTTCCTCACTATTTGTTGATGATTTTACTCAGCCTCATTGAGCATACTGTTTTACTTGAAACTTAGTCTGATTTACACTACATGCGCATTAAAATGATGTTTTTCGGGTCGAGTACCCTGTTTTACTAATTCGCCCGACGGGCTTTTCGAGTGGTTCCATCGAGTGTGGCCGAGGGCCAAGAGTGATGGTGAGGTGTTGGATATTAGAGCTTGGGCTGAAGGAGCCCCTCCGGAGTCTGTACACACCCCTAGTGAGCGCACCGAGTGCAAGTGACGAGTGATTGGGAGGTTTGAGTGACTGTGAGGTGCTGAGTGATTGTAAGGTGCCGAGGGATTGTGATGCATGCCTGAGGGGCTGATTATGAAACATGTTTTTGCCCGAAGGGATACTCTGATTTTACCACATTCATTTACATACCAAATCATTTGTTTTAAAGTTGTTAAAAATGTGCATTTTTAAAGGACTTTTTTTTTAAGTTGATTTTTAAGGCATGATGATTTCGTATATCTATGTTATACTATTGGAAAGTAAGTCTGTGTACATTGTGACTTGATGGCATTTATTTTATGTGATTCCTTACTACTTAGACTTGATTTATTTTCATTACTACTGAGTTGGCGTACTCACATTACTCCCTGCACCTCTGTGTGCAGATCCGGGGGCAAATATCGAGCGTTAGCTTTTATTTCGCAGCGGAGCCGAATCGTGGGATATAGAGGTAGCTATTCAGCGTTCTCAGCGTCTCTGTTTTCCCTTCCTATTGTATTTAGTTTTGATTCGGAGTTTTGTATTATAATAGTTTATTTTGGCTTATTCCACTAGATGCTCATGACAGGTTGGCTCCGACTTTTGGGGATGGCAGTGCTGTATAAAATTGGCCTATTATATTAAGAAATTTTTTGTATATTTTTATGAAATGCTTGAAACTTGAATGGGATTTTCAAAAGAGATTGCAAACATGCGGTAGTCGGCTAGCCTAGTTCCACGATAGGTGCCATCACAGCCGGTTAGGATTTGGGGCCGTGACAGTTTGGTATCAGAGTCCTAGGTTACATTGGACTCAACGGTCATGAGCAGGTTTAGTAGAGTCTTGCGGATCGGTACGGTGACGTCTGTACTTATCTTCGAGAGGCTGTGGAACTTTTAGGAAACATTTCTATCTTTCTTGAACTCTTTCGTGCTGATCTATTGATTCTTGAAAATCTGAACTTACGTTGTTTCATTCTCTCACAGATGCTGAGGACACGCCATACCGATCAGGGTGACCAGTCACCGACTAGACCAGCGAGAGGTCGAGGCCGCGGTCGAGGCCGTGGTAGAGGTAGGGGCCAGCCCGCACAGCAGCCAGGGCAGTACCTCAGGTTCCCCCTATCGATCTTGATCAGGTTCCCGCCGATGGTGTCCCAGCATGTCAGGCTCAAGCACCAGCAGTGCCTATGGTTATTCCGGGTCTTCAGGAGGCCCTATCTCAGATATTGTCAGTATGCACCAGTTTGGCTCGGGCCGTTACCATGTCTTCTTCTGCCACCATAGCTCAGGCCGGGGGAGGCAATCAGACTCCAGCTGCCCGGGCACCTGAGCAAGCTGCATAGGGTATTCAGGCACCGGGAGCAGCCCCAGCTTAGCCAGTTGCTCCGGTTCAGGATTATGTGGTCCCTGCTATGCTTGAGGACGAGCATCGCAGGTTGGAGAGATTCAGCAGACTTCAACCTCCGACTTTCAGCGGTACAGAGGGCGAGGATGCCCAGGGATTCCTAGATAGGTGCCAGAGGATAATATGTACCGCGGGTAACCAGTGGAGTCTCATTTGTTACATTCTAGTTTGCGGGTGATGACTTTACCTGGTGGGAGTCTTTCGAGAGGCGTAGACCGGTTGGTTCAGCACCTCTTACCTGGCAGCAGTTCTCCACGATCTTTTTGGAGAAGTATGTTTCTCAGTCCCACAGAGAGGAGCATCGCGGGCAATTTGAGAAGCTGCGCCAAGGAGATTTATCAGTTACTCAGGATGAGATGAGGTTTTCGGAGTTGGCCAGGCATGCTTCTGAGATTGTCCCTACTGATAGGGAGAGGGTGAGGAGGTTTGTAGATGGTCTTTCTTATCAGCTTCAGTTGTTTATGACTCAGGAGAGAGTATCGAGAGCTTCATTCGAGCAGGTTCTTGACATAGCTCGAGATATTGAGTCTGTTCGTCGCCAGGAGCGGGAGGAGAGGGAGGCCAAGAGGCCTCGTGGTTCGAGCAGTCCTGGTGGTGCTACCTTTAGGGGATAGTTTCAGCAGGGTAGGGGCCGTTTATTCAGGCCTCCTTAGTCAGGCCACCCAACATATAGTGGTGTATCTTCGGGGCAGGGTCCCCGTGGTTCCCAGCCAGGACGTACTTCATTTGGTGCCCTCCCAGCTCAGAGTGCAGCTCGAGCGCCTCCAGTTCAAGGTTCATCTATACAGGAGTCTTCCAGTGGCCGTGCAAGTGCTAGGGGTTTCTATCAGTCCCCGCCTCCAGCTCTAGGTAGTTGTTTTGAGTGTGGAGAGTTCGGGCATGGGTGGAGGCAGTGTCCCAGCCGTTCTAGTGGATCTTCTCAGCAGAGGGGCCAGCCCTCGACTTCAACTCCAGTCACTTCACCACCCGCCCAGGCAGCCAGGGGTGGTGGTCAGTCAGCCAGAGGCCGCCCTAGAGGGGAAGGTCAAGTAAAGGGAGGTCAGGCTCATATGTATGCATTTCCAGCCAGGCCGAACGCTATGGCCTCAGATGCCGTGATTGCAGGTATTGTTTCAATCTATTGCTGTGATGCCTTGGTTTTATTTGACCCTGGTTCCACATATTCCTATGTTTCTTTATATTCTGCCGGTTTTCTGGATGTGCCCCGTGAGTCTCTAGTCACCTCTATTCATGTGTCAACTCCGGTGGGCGATACTGTTGTTGTGGACCGTGTGTATCGGTCGTCCATTATATCTATTGGGGGTCTGGAGACCCGAGCGGACCTTCTGTTACTTAGCATGGTCGATTTTGACGTGATTTTGGGCATGGATTGGTTATCTTCGTGCCATGTTGTTCTTGATTGTCACGCTAAGACCGTGACCTTAGCTATGCTGGGGTGTCCGGGGGTTGAGTGGAGAGGTTCTTCCGAGTATATGCTGAGCAAGGTGATTTCTTACTTGAAGGCTCAGCGCAGGGTTGAGAAAGGGTGTTTATCTTATTTGGCCTTTGTGAGGGATGTCGGTGGTGAGACTCTCGTTGTTGATTCAGTTCCTGTGGTCCGTGACTTCCCGGATGTGTTTCCTGCAGACCTGGCAGGCATGCCACCTGACAGGGATATTGATTTTGGTATTGACCTGGTGCCAAGAACTCATCCTATTTCTATTCCTCCATATCGTATGGCACCAACGGAGCTAAAGGAATTGAAGGAGCAGATTCAGGAGCTCCGGGATAAGGGGTTCATTCAGCCTAGTGTGTCACCTTGGGGTGCACCGGTGTTGTTCGTAAAGAAGAAGGATGGGTCCATGCGTATGTGTATTGGCTATCGGCAGTTGAATAGGGTTACGGTGAAGAACCGGTATCCCTTGCCCCGCATTGATGATTTGTTTGACCAGCTTCAGGGAGCCAGAGTGTTTTGCAAGATTGATTTGAGATCTGGGTATCATCAGTTGAGGATTCGGGATTCTGATATTCCGAAGACTGCTTTTAGGACCAGATATGGTCATTATGAGTTCTTGGTTATGTCGTTTGGGCTGACCAATGCCCCAGCTGCGTTTATGCAATTGATGAACAACGTGTTTTATCCTTATCTTGATCCCTTCGTCATTGTGTTCATTGACGACATCCTGGTTTGTTCTCGTAGCCAGGAAGATCATGCTCATCAATTGAGAGTTGTGTTGCAGAGGTTGAGGGAGGAGAAACTTTATGTGAAATTCTCCAAGTGTGAATTTTGGCTTGGTTCGGTAGTTTTCTTGGGGCACGTGGTGTTTAGTGGGGGGATTCAGGTTGATCCATAGATGCTTGAGGCAGTGCGGAGTTGGCCCAGACTGTCCTCAGCTACAGAGATTAGGAGTTTCCTTGGTTTGGTGGGTTATTACCGTTACTTTGTGGAGGGATTCTCTTCTATTGCTTCGCCTTTGACCAGATTGACCCAGAAGGGTGCTCTATTCAGATGGTCTGATGAGTGTGAGGGGAGCTTTCAGAAGCTCAAGTCAACATTGACTACAGCTCCAGTTCTAGTTTTACCTATTGGTTCGAGTTCTTACACTGTTTATTGTGATGCTTCTAGAGTTGGCTTGGCAGCGGTACTGATGCCGGACGGTAGGGTGATTGCCTACGCGTCCAGACAATTGAAGGTGCACGAGAAGAATTATCCAGTGCACGATCTTAAGTTAGCTGCCATTGTTCATGCCTTGAAGATTTGGCGGCATTATTTGTATGGAGTACAATGTGAGATTTTCTCTGATCATCGCAGTTTGCGGTATCTGCTGAGGCAGAAGGATTTGAATTTTCGTCAGAGGAAATGGTTAGAGCTCTTCAAGGATTATTCCCTCACTATCTTATATCATCCGGGGAAGGCCAATGTAGTGGCTGATGCCTTGAGTCGTAGAGCAGAGAGTTTGGGTAGTTTAGCTTACCTTCCAATAGCAGCGCAGCCATTAGCTCTTGATGTTCAGGCCTTAGCAGGTCATTTGGTGAGATTGGATCTATCAGAACCCCGCGAGTGTTGGCTTGTGTAGCCTCCAGGTCTTCTCTTTACGATCAGATTAGAGCACGCCAATATGATGATCCACATTTGCTTGTTCTTCAGGACAGGGTCCATCGCGGTGATGCTAGGGATGTGGTTATTGGTGATGATGTGGGTCATGAGGATGCAGGGCCGGATTTTCGTGCCCAATATAGATAGGATTTGAGATTTGATTCTAACAGAGGCTCACAGTTCGTGGTATTCCATCCATCCGGGTGCCGCGAAGATGTATAAGAATTTGAGGTAGCATTATTGGTGGAGGAGAATGAAGAAGGATGTTTTGGAGTTTGTGGCTTGGTGTCTCAATTGTCAGCAGGTCAAGTATGAGCACCAGAGACCTGGTGGATTGTTTCAGAGGTTTGATATTCCGGAGTGGAAGTGGGAGCGGATCACCATGGACTTCCTAGTTGGATTCCTACGGACTTCGAGGAGGTTTGACGCTATATGGGTTATTGTGGATCGGCTGACCAAGTCCGCGCACTTCATTCCTGTTGGTACTACATATTCATCGGAGAGGTTAGCTGAGAATTATATCAGGGAGATTGTCCGATTGATCATTTCCGACAGAGGCACTCAGTTCACATCTCAGTTTTGGAGAGCCGTGCAGAGAGAGTTGGGTACTCAGGTTGAGTTGAGCACAGTGTTTCATCCTCAGACCGACGGGCAGTCGGAGCGTACCATTCAGATTTTGGAGGATATGTTGCATGCTTATGTGATTGACTTTGGTGGTTCATGGGATCAGTTTCTGCCACTAGTGGAGTTTGCATATAATAACAGCTATCAGTCGAGTATGCATATGGTTCCGTATGAGGCTTTGTATGGTAGGAGGTGTAGATCTCCAGTTGGTTGGTTTGAGCCAGGCGAGGCCAGGCTATTGGCCACAAACTTGGTTCAGGATGCGTTGAGTAAGGAAAAGTTGATTCAGGAGCAGCTTCGAATGGCGCAGTCTAGGCAGAAGAGTTATGCGGACCAAAAGGTCCGAGATGTGTCCTTCATAATTGGGGATAAGGTATTGCTGAAGGTGTCACCCATGAAGGGTGTTATGAGATTTGGGAAGAGAGGGAAGCTGAGTCCCAGGTTCATTGAGCCATTTGAGGTACTTCAGAGGGTTGGGGAGGTGGCTTATAGGCTTGTTATGCCTCCTAGTTTATCGAGTACTCATCCAGTATTCCATGTTTCGATGATCCGGAAGTATGTTGGTGACCCTTCCCATGTTTTGGACTTCAGCACGGTTCAGCTCGAGGGTGATATGTCATATGAGGTGGAGCCAGTGGCTATTTTGGGTCGACAAGTCAGGAAGCTGAGATCTAAAGATATAGTTTCAGTGAAGGTTTAGTGGAGAGGGCAGCCGGTGGAGGATGCCACCTGGGAGACCGAGCGGGAGATGCGGGGCAGATATCCTCACTTATTAGAGACTCCATGTATGTTTCTAGACCCGTTCGAGGACGAACGTTTGTTTAAGAGGGGGAGGATGTAACGACCCGACCGGTCGTTCCGTGAGATTTACCCCATTTCCCCCTATTTCTGCATTTATATCACTATCCTGTTTTTGATTTGTTGGATCAGTTGGTTTGGGTCCGGAGTGGTTATGGTGAGAGTTTAGGCATTTAGCCTTGTAAAGTAGCCTTTTGTGGCTCGGATAGCTTCGTTAGGTGATTTGGGACTTAGGAGTGTGAGAATATTTTTGTGATGTCCGGTGTAGAATTAGGCTTGAATTGGGGAAAGTTAGTTTTTCGCGATTTCTGGTCATCAGTGGAAAATAGGCTATCGAGGTCAGAATGGAATTCTGGAAGTTGGAACAGTTTCGTAATGTCATTTTGGGTATGTCTGCAAAATTCCAGGTTAATCTGAGGTGTCTTGGGTTGTTACAGCGTAGTTGGCAGAATTTAGAAGTTCAAGGTTCTTAGGCTTGAATTTGATGTAAATTTTGTGTTATCGTGTTGTTTTTGGTGTTTCGAAGGCTCGACTAAGTTTGCTGGTGTTTTTGCACCTACAGAAGGGGAACCGCAGGTGCGGTCCCGCAGGAGCGGACGGGGCTCCGCAGGTGCAAGATTTGGCTGAGTAAGGAGTGGTCCGCAGGTGTGAGGAGTTTGTCGCACCTGCGATGTCGCTGGCGCGGATAAATGGTCGCAGGCGCGGGAATTGGCCCATTAAGTGAGTTTTCACAGGTGCGCACCTGGGAGCGCAGGTGCGGCCAATTGTCCGCAGGAGCGGAAATGACTTGTCAGAACAGTATATAAAGGACCCTCCGCGAAATTTCTTATTTTTCCATCAGATTTCATGCGGGAGGAGTCTATTGAAGGCGAATTAGAGAGGGAAATTCAAGATTCTTCAGCAAAGGTAAGTTCTTTGGTTGCTAATCTCGTTCCTACGCTATTTTGTTCGGATTAGGCTTGAAATTTAAGGGTTTGAGTAGGAAAAGGTTGGGAAGAAGGGGGTGGAGAATTGGAAGTTCTTTTTAAGGCAATTGTGATCCGATTTTGATGATTTTGGTATGAGTAAAATCGTGGGAGGACGAGGTTTCTAGTGATGTAAACATTATCGAATTTCGAGATGTGGGTCCAGGGATCGGCTTTGGCCGAATTTTGAGATTTTTGTGTAAATTGATAGTCTTCGATTGGGTTGCGTTCCTTGGTTATATATTGATGATGTTAAACTGATTTTGGCTAGATTCGGCGCAATCGGGAGCCAATTCGAGGGGCAAGAACATCACAGACTAGTGTCGTAGCCCGGTAGAGGTACGTAATGGTTATATATCTTGTCCTGAGGGTATGGAACCCCGAACTACATATTTCCTACTGATTTTAGAAAGACGCACATGTCGGATGACGAGTGTGTAGAGCGTACTGATTTTTGGATTGGACTAGGTCCTCTCCGCGGCAACTAATGAGTTGCATGTTGACTCAAAATCTTATGTTAAATTATGTTCTAAAGAATTGTAAAATATTTGGGCTATACGCCGTGTTTGGGGCCTCGTGTCGATCTGTTTAGACCCTTTCAGGGCTTTTTACTGTTGTTTTCCTCACTATTTGTTGATGATTTTACTCAACATCATTGAGCATACTATTTTACTTGAAACTCAGCCTGATTTACACTACATGAGCATTAAAATGTTGTTTTCGGGTCGAGTACCCTGTTTTACTAATTCGCTCGAGGGGCTTTTTGAGTGGTTCCACCGAGTGTGGCCGAGGGCCAAGAGTGATGGTGAGGTGCTGAGTGATATTAGCGCTTGGGCTGAACGAGCCCCTCCGGAGTCTGTACACACCCCCAGTGAGTGCACCGAGTGCAAGTGACGAGTGATTGGGAGGCTTGAGTGACTGTGAGGTGCTGAGTGATTGTGTGGTGCTGAGGGATTGTGAGGCATGCCCGAGGGGCTGATTATGAAACATGTTTTTGCCCGAGGGGCTACTATCATTTTACCACATTCATTTGCATACCAAATCATTTGTTTTAAAGTTGTTAAAAATGTGCATTCTTTAAAGGACTTTTTTTTGAAGTTGATTTTTAAGGCATGATGATTTCGTATATTTATGTTATACTATTGGAAAGTAAGGTTGTGTATATTGTGACTTGATGGCATTGATTTTATGTGATTCCTTACTAATTAGACTTGATTTATTTTCATTACTACTGAGTTGGCGTACTCACATTACTCCCTGCACCTCTGTGTGTAGATCCAGGGGCAGATATCGAACGTTAGCTTTTTATTTCGCAGCGGAGCCGGATCGTGGGATATAGAGGTAGCTGTTCAGCGCTCGCAGCGTCTCTGTTTTCCCTTTGTGTTGTATTTAGCTTTGATTCCGAGTTTTTTATTATAATAGTTTATTTTGGCTTATTCCACTAGATGCTCATTACAGGTTGGCTCCGGGTTTTGGGGATGGCGGTGCTGTATAAAATTGGCCTATTATATTAAGAAAATTTCTATATATCTTTATGAAATTCTTGAAACTTGAATGGGATTTTCAAAAGAGATTGCGAACATGCGGTAGTCGGCTAGCCTAGTTCCACGATAGGCGTCATCACGGCCGGTTAGGATTTGGGGTCGTGACATGTTCGTGCTTTGAAGATCTGGCGGCATTATTTGTATGGAGTGCAATGTGAGATTTTCACTGATCATCGCAGTTTGCAATATCTGCTGAGGCAGAAGGACTTGAATTTTCATCAGAGGAGATGGTTAGAGCTCCTCAAGGATTATGACCTCACTATCTTATATCATCCGGGGAAGGCCAATGTAGTGGCCGATGCCTTGAGTCGTAGAGCATAGAGTTTGGGGAGTTTAGCTTACCTTCCAGTAGCAGAGCGGCCATTAGCTCTAGATGTTCAGGCCTTAGCAGGTCATTTTGTGAGATTGGATCTATCAGAGCCCCCGCGAGTGTTGGCTTGTGTAGCCTCCACATCTTCTCTTTATGAACATATTAGAGCACGCCAATATGATGATCCACATTTTCTTGTTCTTCAATACAGGGTCCGTCGCGGTGATGGCAGGGATGTGGTTATTGGTGATGATGGAGTCATGAGGATGCAGGGCCGGATTTGCGTGCCCAATGTAGATGGGCTTCGAGATTTGATTATAGCAGAGGCTCATAGTTCGCGGTATTCCATCCATCCGGGCGCCTCGAAGATGTATCAGGATTTGAGGCAGCATTATTGGTGGAGGAGAATGAAGAAGGATGTTGTGGAGTTTGTGGCTCGGTCTCTCAAATGTCAGCAGGTCAAGTATGATCACTAGAGACCTGGTGGATTGCTTCAGAGGTTTGACATTCCGGTTGGAAGTGGGAGCGGATCACCATGGACTTCGTAGTTGGGCTCCCACGGACTTCGAGGAGGTTTGATGCTATATGGGTTATTGTAGATCAGCTGACCAAGATCGCGCACTTCATTCCTGTTGGTACTACTTATTCTTCAGAGAGGTTAGCTGAGATTTATACTAGGGAGATTGTCAGATTGCATGGGGTTCCAGTTTCTATCATTTCCGATAGAGGCACTCAGTTCACATCTCAGTTTTGGAGAGCTGTGCAGAGAGAGTTGGGTACTCAGGTTGAGTTGAGCACAGCGTTTCATCCTCAGACCGACGGGCAGTCGGAGCGTACCATTCAGATTTTGGAGGATATGTTGCGTGCTTATGTGATTGACTTTGGTGGTTCATGGGATCAGTTTCTGCCACTAGCGGAGTTTGCATATAATAACAACTATCAGTCGAGTATGCATATGGCTCCGTATGAGGCTTTGTATGGTAGGAGGTGTAGATCTCCAGTTGGTTGGTTTGAGCCAGGCGAGGCCAGGCTATTGGCCACAAACTTGGTTCAGGATGCGTTGAGTATGGAAAAGTTGATTCAGGAGCAGCTTCGAACGGCGCAGTCTAGGCAGAAGAGTTATGCGGACCGGAAGGTCCGAGATGTGTCTTTCATGGTTGGGGACAAGGTGTTGCTGAAGGTGTCACCCATGAAGGGTGTTATGAGATTCGGAAAGAGAGGGAAGCTGAGTCCCAGGTTCATTGGGCCATTTGAGGTACTTCAAAGGGTTAGGGAGGTGGCTTATAGGCTTGCTATGCCTCCCAGTTTATCGAGTATTCATCCAGTATTTCATGTTTAGATGCTCCAGAAGTATGTTGGTGACCCTTCCCATGTTTTGGACTTCAGCACGGTTCAACTCGAGGGTGATATGTCATATGAGGTGGAGCGAGTGGCTATTTTGGGTCGACATGTCAAGAAGCTGAGATCTAAAGATATAGTTTCAGTGAAGGTTCAGCGGAGAGGGCAGCCGGTGGAGGATGCCACCTGGGAGACCGAGCGGGAGATGCGGGACATGTATCCTCACTTATTTGAGACTCCAGGTATGTTTCTAGACCCGTTCGAGGATGAACATTTGTTTAAGAGGGGGAGGATGTAACGACCCGGCCGGTCGTTCCGTGAGATTTACCCCGTTTCCCTTATTTCGGCATTTTTATATATCGTTATCCATTTTTTGATGTGTTGGATAAGTTGGTTTGGGTCCGGAGTGGCTATGGTGAGAGTTTAGGCATTTAGCCTTTTAAAGTAGACTAATAGTTGAGAAAGTCAGCTGAGAGTTGACTTATTGGTGAACAACCTCAGAATCAAGATTTTATGGCTCGAATGGCTTCATTAGGTGATTTGTTACTTAGGAGTGTGTTCAAAATATTTTTGTGATGTCCGGTGTAGAATTAGGCTTGAATTGGCGAAAGTTAGTTTTTGGCGATTTCCGGTCGACAGTGGAAAATAGGCTATCAGGGTCAGAATGGAATTCTGAAAGTTGGAGCAGGTTCATAATGTCATTTTGGATATGTCTGCAAAATTTCAAGTCAATCAGAGTGTTTTGGTTGGTTTCGGCGTAGTTGGCGAAATTTGGAGGTTTCAAAGTTCTTAGGCTTGAATTTGATGTAAATTTGGTGTTTTCGTGTTGTTTTTGGTTTTTCGAAGGCTCGACTAAGTTCGAATGATGTTATGGGATATGTTGGTATGTTTGGTTGAGGTCCCGAGGGCTTCGGGTGTGTTTCAGATGGTTAACAGATCGATTTTGAGTTTTGGAACTTGGCTGGTTTGCTGGTGTTTCTGCAGTAGAGTTTTACTCTATGCGTTCGCGGCAGGGCGCTCACGTTCTCATAGAGAGTTTGGTGGAAGGGGGCCAGTTTTTCGATTCATTCGTGGGAGAAGGGGTGCGAACGCGGAGTGTTGAGCTGGGTGGTCATCGCGAACGCGGGGGTGTGTGTGCGTTCGCGTAGGGTTGTGGGCCTTTTGAGGACCCCAGGGGTATTGGCCTATGCGTTCGCGTGTCAGGGGACGCGTTCGCGAAGGCCTGGGGTGGCAGTGCTTTGTGTTTGTGGGCTTGAGGCCGCGTTCGCGTAGAGTTAAATTAGGGGCCTGTTGGATTGTTCTATGCGAACGCGGTCCTAGTGATGCGTTCGCGATGAAGAAAATATTTTTCTGGGCAGAATGTTTAAAAAGGCCTGGGGTGCGAATTTGGCTTATATTTCCCCCATTGTTGCACGCGAGTTGAGAGCTATTTGAGAGGAATTCGAAGGGAAATCATTTGGAGGTAAGATTTTCAACTTCATAACTCGTTTTTATGTCAATTCCTAAGTGATTAAACCATAAAAATTCTGGAAATTGAACCAAAGTTGGGGAAGAAGGGTGCATGGAAAATTTATTTTTCTTTTGAGGATTTGAGTGGGAAATTGTGGTCCGATTTTAGTTTTCCTTGTATGTATATAATCATGGGAGGATGAGGTTTCTAATGATGTAAAAATTATCGAATTCTGAGACGTGGGCCCGGGGCTCGGGTTTGGCCGAATTTTGAGATTCTTGTTTAATTCGATAAATTTTGATTGGGTCGAGTTCCTTTGATATATATTGATAAAATTAACTGGTTTTTGCTAGATTCGGAGCAATCGAGAGCCAATTTGAGGGGAAAAGCATAGCGGACTAGTGTTGTAACCCGGTAGAGGTAAGTAATGGTCATAAATCTTGTCCTGAGGGTATGGAACCCCGGACTACATTATTTTCTCACTGAATTTGGAATGGCGCACATGTCGGATGACAAGTATGTGGCGTGTACAGATTTTTAGATTGGACTAGGTCCTCTCCGCGGCAACTAATGAGTTGCATTTTTACTCAAAACCTTATGTTAAATTTTGTTCTAAAGATTTGTGAAATATTTGGGCTATAACCCGTGTTTGGGGCCTCATGCCGATCTGTTTAGACCCTTTGAGGGATTTTTACTGATGTTTTCCTCACTAATTGTTGATGATTTTACTTAGCATCATGGTGCATACTGTTTTATTTGAAACTCAGCCTGATTTACACTACATGAGCATTAAAAATGATGTTTTCGGGTCGAGTACCCTGTTTTACTAATTCGCCCGAGGGGATTTTCGAGTGGTTCCACCGAGTGTTGCCGAGGGCCAAGAGTGATGGTGAGGTGCTGAGTTATATTAGCGCTTGGGCTGAAGGAGCCCCTCTGGAGTCTGTACACACCCCCAGTGAGCGCACCGAGTGCGAGTGACGAGTGATTGGGAGGCATGAGTGACTGTGAGGTGCTGAGGGATTGTGAGGCATGCCCGAGGGGCTGATTATGAAACATGTTTTTGCCTGAGGGGATACTATGATTTACTATATTCATTTGCATACCAAATCCTTTGTTTTAAAGTTTTTAAAAATGTGCATTCTTTAAAGGACTTTTTATGAAGTTGATTTTTAAGACATGATGATTTCGTATATCTATGTTACACTATTGGAACGTAAGGCTGTGTGTGACTTGATGGCATTGATTTTTATGTGTTTCCTTGCTACTTAGACTTGATTTATTTTCATTACTACTGAGTTGGCATACTCACATTACTCCCTGCACCTCTGTGTGCAGATTCAGGAGCAGATATCGAGCATTAGCCTTTATTTCGCAGCGGAGCCGGATCGTGGGATATAGAGGTAGTTGTTCAGCGTTCGCAGCATCTCTGTTTTCCCTTCCTTTTGTATTTAGCTTTGATTCAGAGTTTTGCATTATAATAGTTTAATTTGGCTTATTTCACTAGATGATCATGACATGTTGGCTCCGGGTTTTGGGGATGGCAGTACTGTATAAAATTGGCCTACTATATTAAGTAATTTTCTGCATATTTTTATGAAATGCTTGAAACTTAAATGGGATTTTCAAAAGAAATTGCGAATATGGGGTAGTCGGCTAGCCTAGTTCCACGATAGGCGCCATCACGGCCGGTTAGGATTTGGGGTCGTGATAATGTTGAGCTACATTCTGTGCTACAATCCGCAACGCACATAGTCTCCATCATATTTATTTACTTTATCATGTATATCTTATAATTCGGACACATGTTGCATTATTATTGTGTTCCCTAGTAGATGCTCATGTACTTGTGACACTGGGTTTTGGGATTTTCTAGTAGATGTTTACGGACTTGCCTAATATTGTAACCTTCTTATTTTATGTCTTATTAATATTTATATATTTACAATTTTCTAAGAAATAATTTCCTTATTTAATAAAAGCCTTGATTTTAATAGTAATAAGAAGAATAGTTAAATGGATAGTTCACCGTTGGCTTGTCTCACGACGACGTTGGGCGCCATCACGACCTATAGTGGGAATTGGGTCGTGACAATTTGATTGATGATTTTAAAAGAGAAGTTGGGTTTTTTTTGTCTAAACTTTCCTAAAGTGAATAATTGGATTTTGAACATTGATCCGGAGTAGGATTAAAGTGAAATTGGTATGGTTGGACTCGAAGATGAATGTCTTGTCGGAATTTGTGAGTTTTGTCGGGTTCCGAGGTGCAAGCCCAGGGTTGACTTTTGGGTTGAATTTTTGATTTTTGTTAAAGATCTTAACTTTATTAAGCGGAATTAGTTTCTTTTTAATTTTGTGTTCATATTAAGTCATTTTTTCTAGATTATATCTGAGTGGAGTTGAATTTAAAGGAAAAGCTATGTTGTGTGATGAATTGGCCTAATTGAGATGTATCTTGCCTAACTTTGTGTGGGGGAACTTCCTCTTAGGATTGTCTTTGATTGTATTATTTGATTATGCGAATGACGTATACATGAGGTGATGAGTGTGTATACGAGCTTATATGTGGAAATTGACCAGATTTATACTCTTAGGTTACTTATGAGCATTTAATTGAAGTTGTTAATTTTTCTATATTTCCTTATCAGGTTTATTCTTATTTGTTTTAATTGAAGTTGTTATTACATGTTCTAGTTTCCATTGTCAATTTTCCCTTTTATGCATTATTAGTAGTTGATGTTACATGTTATTATTTCCATAGTTGAGTTATTCTCATGTAATTAGCCATAGTTTCTATCTCTTTCATTGTTAAGCTTATGTTATGCATTAGAAATTGAAGTTGCCGTTTCATGGAAATATCTTCCTTTTTGATCTATTGGAGTTGTGGTTGTTGAAGAGCTATTAACACGATCGTGGCCGGAATTGTTAGTTATTGGAATACCTTTCCTTGTTGAGTTATTTCTCATTAATTTTGTTGTTATTATGATTTTTGTACATATTGTGGTTGAGCCGCGGGCTATGTGTTGTGGTGACATTGGTATTGTTGATTTTGGCAATGTTGTGGCATATGGGCATGTGTGGTGCAAGGTAATTATTGTTTTGTGATATTGATATGCATGTGGTGGCATAAGGGTGGGTATTGAAACACATGTGGTGAGATAAGTGGGACTTATACACGTGTTTCTAGTAAGGGAATTACTTGAAGACACGCGGTAAGATAAGGGGGCTAAAACATGTGTAGCTATTTTGGGACATATTTTAAAATTAAATTCAAGGCTCACGCGGTGATATAAGGAACATTTTGATTGTGATTGTGAAATGTGAACATGAGGTGTGGTACGTCGATGTGATTTTGTTGTAAATTCTAAATTGGAAAGGCTCATTATTTTGAACAGTTATTTTTTTTTCCTTAAATCATTTCCCTAGTATTTTTATTATATTTGGTTATATGTTGTTATTCTTGTGTTGTAACAATTGTGACTTCTTGTGTCTCTTGAATTCTATGTGATTTGCTGTGTTGCTTTAATGTGCCATCATTATGACTTGGTGAATTAATTGTCAAGATTATTTTACTTGCGTGGAGATGTTGTACCCTATTTTGCACGAGGCAAACCAAGATTCAACTAGTGGTGTAACAACCCGGCGGTCGTTCCATGAGATTAGCCCCGTTTCCCCTGTTTCTGTTTTATTGTGTGTTGTTTATCCTATTTATGTTGTGTTGGGTCGGTTGGTTCGGGTTCAGAGTGGTCGTGGTGAAAACTGAGACACTTAGTCTCTTAAATTGGCTTAATAGTTGGAAAAGTCAATTGGGAGTTGACTTATTGGTAAACGACCTCGGAATGTAGATTTGACGGCTTGTATAGCTTCGTTAGGTGATTGGGGACTTAGGAGTGTGTTCAGAATGTGGTTGTGATGTCCGGAGCAGAATTAGGCTTGAATTGGCGAAATTGAATTTTTGGGCGATTTTCGATCGGCAGTGAAAAATTAGCTATCGGGGTCGGAATGGAATTCCAGAAGTTGGAACAGGTTCGTAGTGTCATTTTGGATGTGTGTGCAAAATTTCAGGTCAATCGGACGTGTTTTGGATGGTTTCGGCATCTTCGGCGAAATTTAGAAGTTTCAAAGTTCATAAGCTTTAATCCGATGTGATCTTGGTGTTTTAGCGTTGTTTTGGGTGTTTCGAAGGCTCGACTAAGTTTGAATAAGGTTATGGGACTTGTTTGTGATTTTGGTTGGGGTTCCGAGGGGCTCGGGTTGATTTCGGATAGCCATCGGCGGATTTTTAGTTGGAAAATAGCAGCTGATGCTGCTGGTGCTAGTGTTTACGCACCTGCGGATAGGGTACCGCAAGTGGGGGCCCGCAGAAGCGGATGACTCGTCGTAGGTGTGGATTATTTTGGGTTGGAGGAGTTTCGCAGGTGCGAGGTTTTTACCGCACCTACGAAGCCACATATGCGGAAGTTTGATCGCAGGTGTGGAGACAGGCCTTCTAGTGTTTCCCGTAGGTGCGCACCTGGGACCGCAGGTGCGCGTAACTGGTCGCATGTGCGGAACCACTGGGCAGGTAGTATAAATACCAACCTTCGCGAATTTTTGGCACTTTCATCATATTTTGCATGCGGGCTGAGGCTTTTGGGAGCAAATTGAAAGGGGATTTCGAGGGTCTTCTATGGAGGTAAGTTTCTTGGACTAAAAACTCGATTCTATGTTGATATTTTACGGATTAGGCTTGGAATTAGTGGAATTTAATGGCATAAATTAGGGGTTTAGGGCTTGGGAAAGTGAGGCTTATAATTAAGGAATTTAGGGGTCAATTGTGGTCGGATTTTGGTGCATTTTATATGTATAGACTCGGGAAAGGATAAGGATCCTTGTGATGCGATTTTTATAGAATTTCGAGACGTGGTCCCGAGGGCCGGGTTTGGCCAATTTCGGGAATTGTGCCTAATTTTGATAATTTTCAAGTGGGCTTTGTTCCTTTAGAGTATATTGATGATATTAATCTGGTTTTGGTTAGATTCGGAGCAATCGGGAGCCAATTCGAGAGGCAAGAGCATCGCAGATTAGTATTTGGGCCGATTTGAGGTAAGTAATGACTATAAATCTTGTCCTGAGGGTATGAAACCCCGGACATCGTATTTTCTCACTATTTTTGGAGTGGCGCACACGCCGGATGGCGAGTGTGTGGCGTGCACTGATTTTTTTTTGGATTTGGACTTGGCCCTTCCCGTGGCAACTATGAGTTGCGTATTTACTTTTAAATCATATGTTAAACCGTGTTTTTAAGACTATTGTTATATTTAGGCTGTAAGCCATGTTTGGGGCCTTGTGCCGACTTGTTTAGACCCCTTGGGGGCTTTTACTACTGTTTCCTCATTGTGTTGACTTATGATTTCCACTCAGTCATAATTATGTTTAACTGATTTCGAAACTTAGCCTTATTTACACTATTTTGAGGTATAAAATGATGTTTTTGGGTCGAGTACCCTGTTTTACTGATAGCCCGAGTGTCTTTTTGAGAGATTTCTGACTGAGTGTGGCCGAGGCTTATGTTGTGAGGATGCTATGGGATCGGGCTGCACGCCGCAGCATGTTACATTGTTCATGATATGTGAGAGGCAGAGGGCCTGAGTGATTATGCCACGAGATGGCTTGATATTAGTGTTTGGGCTGTAGAAGCCCCTCCGGCGTCAGTACACACTGTAAGTGAGCGCAGGTACATACTGAGTGCGAGTGCCGAGTGACGAGTGATTGGGAGGCATGAGTGACAGTGAGGTTTCCTGAGGGGCTGGTACTGAGTGATTGTAAGGTATGCTGAGCGACTGATTCTGAGTGATGATTGGCCCGAGGGGCGATTTATGATACATGTTTTGGCCCGAGGGGTTATTTATGATTTATTTCATTTCTTACACTAAACGCTTTGGGTATTTTTCTGAAATTGTTGGAAATCACACTTTTCAATGGATTTTTACTGAAGTTGGCTTTTAAAGCATGTTGATTTAATGTATACACTGTTGGAAAGAAAGGTTGTGCTTATTGTGAATTGATGATTTGATCCTATGTTTTTCTTACTGCTTATACTTGATTTATTTTCATTACTACTGAGTTGGCGTACTCACATTACTCCCTGCACCCCTGTCTGCAGATACAGGTGCTGGTACCGAGCGCTAGTTTTCTTCCCCCTTGTGGAGCCGAAGTTGGGACTTCGAGGTAACTGTTCATCGTCCACACCATCTCTTTTCCCATTTCTTGTTTTGTAATTAGTTCCTCGTTCTGAGTCTTGATGTATTATGCTAATATGGCTATTTTGTACTACTCGTAGATGCTCATGACGGTTGACTCTAGGTTTTGGGGTAGTGTATAAATTGTTTTATTCATTTGTTGCTGTGAACTGCTTAAGCGAAAGAATTTTGTGATATATCGGAACCATTTTTTTTTGAAAATTGTGAAAATATTATGTTAGTATGTGATTGTTGGCTAGCCTAGTTCCATGTTAGGCGCCATCACGGTCGGCTTAGGATTTGGGGTCGTGACAAGTGGTTTCTGTATTGATGATAAAAGCGAGTCGCCACCTAATATTTAAAGGTATACTAGGGCACCTATTTTAAGATCATTATCCTATTAGTTTACTAACCAGTGAGATTTGAGTAAGTGTTCTTGTTCTTCTAAGAGGAAGGTGTTAGGAACCCACTAGAATTTACCTAAGGTAGCTCCATAGGACTTAGACTAGGTTTAAGCAATTAGATGTCTATATTCTACTTAGTTAGAGCTTCAAGGTTAGTCTATGTCTTGTTTAAATCTTATTATTTGAAGTAAAATAGTATGTGCACTTTAAAAGAGGAGATAAGTTTTACTTATAAAAGCCTTTGAGAAAAGTATACATAATTGAAAGAAGTTTGGAAGTATATCTACAGAGTTTATATTTGCAATCTTTGTAGAATATGGATATGTTTAAAATACTTTATCTTTTAAAATGGTATGGCCACTTGTATAATCCTAGTAAAGTAAAGGTTGTTTAAAGAAGTAGGCTTTAGGTATACCTTGCAGATTGATTCTCAAATTTCGTACTCTAATTCAAACCATTTGAGAAGTCATTAATTGCAGCAGTGTTTGATTCACAGAAATCACCAGCTTTTGGAAATCATTTCTGGTTCGTTCCGTTTCTGCTTGTTTTAAAAAGAGGAGGCTATTGACTTTGCAAATCTGTCTTAGTTTCAAAACTTCATGAAAACCGTTAGTGAAAATAATAGAGGGAGTTAAACAATAGAAGTGACTAACAGTTATAATTAATTATTACTAAGCTGCGGCACTACCCTTTTTTTTCACCTATGTTAAGGGCTTGCCTAGGTTTTTAATATAACTCAAAGAAATAAAGTAAGACATTCAATCAAATATCATTAGTGTTGGATACATAACAAAACAACAACAAAATTATTAAAGCGATAGAGAAAAGAGGTATACTCTGGGTTTGGGCCCGAAGGAAAGTAGGCCTAGTAGATAGCGAAGACAGACAATGGCAACTCCAATGACTCCAAGGTTTAGTCAAAGGATTTGGGCCTGAGTTCTTTGAGAACTCGGAAGGCCCAATTTACACACATGTACAAAAAAGAAAGAGAATGTCATTAGATATGTGGCCCAATATACTAATTATACATAAGTGAAATCAATATAGGCCCAAGATAAATTGTAACAATCAACAGTAATCAAGAATGCAAAATTAATATAAAGTCACATATAGTAAAGCAATATAGAGTGAAAACCTTTATTCCATTGAATACTAAACCTAAAGAGATTAGCATATGTCAATAGATTAAGGGCTTAGGGGAAATTTCCATTCATGGACAAGATACCCCTTAGATCCCTAGCACTTCAAAGTTCCCAAGGGTCTCAAGGACCCCGAGCAGTGCTTGTGTCAGGGAGAGTAGCTCAACCAAGAACTAAATTCGACTCCCAAATACCCCTAACAAGTCGCATTTACTCTTCTCTGCAGGTTTAGGAGCTAATGAGGCACTCAATGTAAATCCCAATACCACAGTGGTGACTATACACAATGAGAGGTATATTCCTTATAAATAACTGTTCTGAACACCAAAACATCATCAAATCTATCATAGTTTGCACACAAATATACATTGCCATATACTTTTATCAGGCCTAAGAGTACTCAACAGGATCAGCATAGGTGCTGTTATGCTATGGGAGCATACAACACATTAATATAAGAACTCAGAATAAGTAAGTCATACAATTTAAAGGAGTACAGAAGGTATTAGGTGTGTCAACCTCAATAATCCTACTAGCAGATTCATGCTTATGAAAATCATTAGTTGTGATCATGTACTTAGTCATGTATATACTTAGAGAAAACCTAATAACACTCCACTCCTCACTAAGTATGAGAGTTAACAGTCCACTTCAAAGTTCTTAAAAGGCAGGGGTAGGCAAATGCATTAGCAAGTGACATCTAAAGAGATTTTCATGAAATCTATGTTGGTTAAGAGTTAGATATACAATATAAGATTCGAACAGGGTAGATAAACATAAAGGGGGTCTCCTAAGTCCTTGCATAACTTAGTAGGTTTCAAGAATATGGAAGCACAGTCACAAACATGATATACAAACAACAATTCTCTTCTAAGACAGGAATGAGTACAAAACTTCCAATGGATGACCTTTTAATGTGTACATGTTATATTCTAACAAAACTACAATATTACAACATGACTGGGTACCAACAAAATGGAATTATACTAACAATGTCATTATAGTGGTCAAGAATAGTGAAAGATTATACTACGCAAGCATATTTAAGTTACAAGCTAAGAAGATTAGTCTGTCATAATGAACTCCTACAACACTTGATTTTATCAGATGGTATTCAACCATCTGAGCCGAGGTTCTATTGGAAATAACCTTACCTGCATTAGGTAGGGGTAAGGTCTGCGTACAGACTATCCTCCTCAGACCCCACATGTTGGAATCAAACTGGGTTTGTTGTTGTTGTTGTTGTTGTTGTTGTTATTCAACTATAGCAGGTGCAAATTTCAATCAAGTTTCTAGGCATGACTTAAACTAAGTAGATAGCATCGGACAAACTAAAGTGAAGAGGTTCATTAGAGCTCGATCTAGTTACTTTGAGGAATTATCTCATACAGTGAAGTTTACATGTGTTAAAATAGTTATGGGAGCTGACAGTAGGTTCTTACACTAATTTTCTAAAGTTACAGAATCACAGAAGACACATTAAAGAAGGAGACAGTTCAAGCATGTGAACTACCATGCTTAGATTAAGTGAAAACCTTATACTCAACATCATGTATTCACATCCACTTAGGCCAGATATCAAATGAATCATACCAATAATACTAAGACAGACTAACATAGCACACATGAGAGCTACGATAGAACACCAGAAGGTTAAAAAAACTATTGAGGTCATTTGAAAGTTCTTTCAGAAGTTTAACAATATATATATATATATATATATATATATATATATATAAGTTATTCCAAGACATGTTCATTAGGATTACCAGAACAACTAACTAGTACATGACTCTAATTTCACAATATTAAGGAACTTATAATTTTAGAGTTCAGAAGTCAGTTATATATTAACAACAAACATATAGAGATGATTAATAATAACATATTAGAGATATATCCATTTAACAAGAGATAACAAAGCAAACATACTTTCAATTAAATGACCAAGAGAGAAGAAAGTTTGAGGTTCACTGACCTTCTTTTGGGCAGCAAATCAAACCAAAAAGCTTCCAGTTTAGCCATTAAGAATCTGAACTCAAGCTCGAACAGTAGGAAAACTCGAAACCGGAGAAGGAAAAGAAAATGAGTGAGCAATCCAAACTCGGGGAGCGCGACCAGCGCTCAACCGAGTGAACCCGACCGAGCAATCATGTTAAATTTCCTTCTACGCAAATTAATATATGAATAAAGAGGAGATTTACTCCATTAATCAAACACTAAGTAGGTTTCATTAGCAACTCCCATTTCATTTCCGTTAGTAGCTTCATTCATAATTTCTAAAATATTACAAGTTTAAAGATATAATGAAAAAACGTGTTTGCTAAATACCAACATTTCTAGTTTTGACTCTCAACATCAACCACCACCCACAACCTGTCTACAGAGCCTCTAAGTACAAGTGAAGAGTAATATAGAAATGCCGGCAACAAGGCTCCAGATATACCTTAAAACACAAAGTTCATGAGAAACAAGAGATACATGACCCAGAAATGAAGTGGGGCTCACCAAGTTAGCTGAAGAGTGGATGTAGCACTATCTATGATCAACACTGTCTGCTATGGAACCACATGCATCCATTTAAAGATGTAGTACCCTCGGCAACAGGGACGTTAGTACTGTCGAATAGTACTAGTATGTGAAACTAAAACACTATATCAATAGAATGAACAATAATACAGGGGAATACAGTCAAGAATGCAATATGAGATTTAAATAACACTTAAAACATCAATTTAAGTATCACATAGATTTTCAAGTCAATTTTCACATTATTAGGTTGGGTGATTTTTAGTGCCAATATGCCACAGTCCACAATACTACCGTATTCTTACACGGAGACCGATCTTGGCCCGATCGACTAAGCCATCTCATTTGAGATATCAACCATATTCACAATTTCATCCATAATACCACTGTGTTATTATATGGAGTCTGATCTTGGCCCGATCGGCTAAGCCATCTCATTTGAGACATCAACCATATTCACATATTCATCCACAATACCACCATATTAATACATGGAGCCCCATCTCGGCCCGATCGGCTAAGCCATTTCATTTGTGACATCAACCATATTCACTATTTCATATTTCTTTCCCATATTTTCAGTACTGTGGCACGAGTGGCCCTAATTATAAAGTTATTCTTGGCGCTTGGTTGTATTTCATAATCAACACTTTCATTTCTTTAAATTTCAAAGATCGCCATCAAATATCAACATATAGAAAATTTTAGCAATCATATACCTCAAACTCATTAGTAACGGAAACTTCAAATACAAAAGGTTTCATCCAAAATAATGGTGTAACGACCCGACTGGTCATTTTTTGTTATGGACACCGTTCCCCTAAATGAAACTTCCCATAGCGGAATTTTATGATTTATGACTTGCGGGGGACTGGTGGTCCGGGAATCGGAGGTGTTTAGAGTGCAATAGGAACAATTGGTTCCTTAAGGTTGGCCTTTAAGGCCAAGTTTGACTTCGATCAATATTTTGGGTAAACGACCTCAGAATCGAGTTTCGTAGGTTCCGGTAGCTTCGTGTGATGATTTCAAACCTGGGCGTATGTTCGGAATGGGTTTCTGATGACCCGGGGACATTTCGGCGGCCAATATTGAAATAAGAAGTTCCTTAAGTTCATATTTTGGTTTGGGATGTGTTTTTGTGTTATCGAGGTCCGAAAGAAATTTTGAGATCGGGAATAGTTGTGTTATGTTAATTATGACTTGACTGCAAAATTTGGTGTCATCCCGAGTTGTATAGGTCGGTTCGGCACGTTGTTAGTGAAGTCCAGAAAACTTGAAGTTCTTAAGTTTGGTTCTTGGGGTTTCGGGGTGTGATTTCGAGTTTTAGCGTTATTTTGGGTGTTCCGAAAGCTCGAGCAAGTTCATATTATGATTTGGGACTCACTGGTATATTTGGACTAGGGCCCGGGTGGGCCCAGGTGCCTCCCGGGCATCTAACGGGGCTAAAAACTAGCAAAACATAGCTGCTTGTGCACCAGTTCTGGTATGACTGCAGGTGCGGCTGCCCAGTCGCAGGTGCAGGACCACTCCTGCGGTCCCCAGCGTCGTGGGTGAGAAAACACGTGGCCAAGCCAATTATCCCAGGTGCAGAAAATATTCTGCAGGAGCGGAGCCGCAGGTGCGGTCTCTACTCCGCAGGTGCGGGCCCAGACTCCCCAGTCCACTTCCGCAGGTGCGATTTTTCTCTCGCAGGTGAGAGACCGCAGGTGAGAGACCGCAGGTGCGGTCCTCGAACCACAGGTGCAAAAACACTGTCCAGGTAGTGTGTTTTTATACACAGGTTTTAAACTCATTTTTCCCCTTTCTTTCTTCTTCCTTGGGCAATTTCCTCCATTGTTAAGGGGCTAACGACCTGGTCTTCTAAGGTAAGTAAACTCCACTCAAAAATTAGCTTCATGCATGGATTTCTAGCTTAATTAACTACATAAATTAGTGAAAAATCAAGAATTTGGGTAGTAACCTAGAACTTGTGATAATTTGAGAATTTTTCTGTGAATTGACTATGAAATCAAGTAAGAATCGTATATTAATGATCATTAGTCTTTGGGTGAGTGTTCCCTTCGAGAATTAGTGAAATCCGAGCGTGCGGGCCCGGGGTTGGATTTTGGGAATTTCTCAAGAATGTTAAATTATAGAAAATTTAGGATAATTTCCCTATTTTGAGCATGCATTGATGTCATTGTACCATATTTGGCTAGCTGCGAGTCCTCGAGTGTAGAGTTCGAAGATTCGGGAGCATCCTTGGTTCGATGGGTAGATTCGACACGATGCGAGTCTCCTTTCTAACCTTGTAAGGGGGAATTTTTCCCCTAGGTGATTTAAATGCTATATGTGATAAATTGTGGGGGCTACGTACGTACAAAATGACGAGAGTCCGTACGTAGCGACTATTACTATTATGTCCGGGTGGTTAGGCCCACATCATGCCTTGTGTTTTTCCTTGATATGAACTCTATGCGTGCTGAATTTACATTTCATGTTGCTTACATCCCCAAAGTTATGAAATTTGAGAAAACTTGTAAGAAATTGATCATGGAAAGGTATTCTCTTTTAAGAAAGGAATAATGTATGTGCATGTGACCGCCTCGCAATTTGTATTCCGCAAGCGGAGTATGATTTTCCCCCACTCTTATGAGAGACGCACTTTTGGGACGGGCTGATCGATCCTTCAGCAGTGCGCAGAGAGAGATTGAGAGATTCACTTTTGGGACGGGCCAGTCGATCCCTCATCAGTGCATAGAGAGATTGAGAGACGCAATTTTGGGACGGGCCGATCGATCCTTCAACAGTGCATAGAGAGGTTAAGAGATGCACTTTTGGGACGGGCCGATCGATCCTTCGGCAGTGCATAGAGAGGTTGAGAGTTGCACTTTTGGGATGTGCCGATTGATCCTTCAGCAATGCACGAGCGTGACTATCCTATGACTCCGACCGATTGTCCTTACCCTGCATGCGCATGCTTTATTTGTTATTAAATTTCATGAAATTGATCTTACAGACATTTGGGATAAGATGAAGTGGTAATTGTTTTATTTATCCTCAGTATTATTCCTAGAGTTCAGTATTTTACATATGTACTTGTTGTTTCACTGCTTACTTGCCTACTATTTTTATTACATTCTGTTAATTATACTGTTGGACCTTAGTGAGTGTCATATCGACCTCTCGTCACTACCTCTTCGAGGTTAGGCGGGATACTCACTGGGTACATATATATTTATGTACTCATGCTGCACTTCTGTACTTAATTGTACAGGTTCTGGGGCTGGTGTTTCTAGTTATTCGACCGGAGCTTTACATATTCCGGACCTGACTCCACGGTGAGCTGCCTCCCTTGGCGATTCCCAGCTATGTTATGGAGTTACCTTTTGTTTATTTCTGTCTATATCCTTTTAGACAACAGTATCTCTTGTATCTTCTTTTATATAATCTACTAATCGCCTATTGACTTATGATACTAGTTCCTGGCACATAAGTAATAGATTCTATTTTGGGACTGTGTGTATATATATATATATTGGATCACGATCATTTTTGCTGTATGTATTTAAATTGGTTAATGCTTCCGCTTTCATTTAAATGAACTAAGTTTAAAACTTTGGGAAACATGTGGGGTTGGTATGTTAATAATGAAAAACCTCACTAATAAACAATCGTTGGCTTGCCTGACCCCGGTGTTGGGCGCCATCACGACCCGTGTGGGATTTTGGGTCGTGACAATGTGGTATCAGAGCACTAGGCTCACGTAAGTCTCACGAGTCATGGACGAACCCAGTAGAGTCTTGCGGATAGGTGTAGAGACGTTTGTACTTATCTTCAGGAGGCTACAGGGTGTTAGGAAACCTCTATTCGTTCTTACTCTATCGTGCAACCTATGATTTATCAATTTGATTCTTCTATTCTCTCACATATGGTGAGGACGCGTGCATCTGATGTTCCAGACCCGGGAAGGGCCGCTACCCCCGCTGTCCGAGGCCGCGGTAGAAGCTGGTGGAGGGCACCGACCCGTGGTAGGGGACGAGGGCGTCCCAGAGCTATTCCAGTCCCTCTACTGGAGGACCCTATATTAGAGGACCAGGATGAGGTGCCTCCAGCAGATCCGGCACCCGTAGACTTTATGATGGCGACAGGCTTCCAGGCAGTCATGCGACATATGATGAGATTCATGGACACCATGTCCCAGGCTGGTTTATTTCCAGCAGATCCCGCCACTTCACAAGCGGGGGGGAGGGGGGAGCCCCGACCCTTACTGCCCAGGCCGCAGGACCAACATCAGCATTACATCCCACCCCGGGTACACTGCCCGTGGATGGTACCCAGCTTGTAGCGGCAACACCGGAGCCTAGACCAGCTGTGGGTGGCGACCAACATAAGATGTTAAACAGATGGACCCGCTTACGCCCTCCAGACTTCGGGGGTGAGCGAGGTGAGGATGCCCAGGACTTCATTGATAGGTGTAGGGATAGACTGCACAACATGGGGATCCTAGCGTCCCATGGAGTGGATTTCACTGCATTCCAGTTAGAGGGCAGAGCTCGCAGTTGGTGACAGTATTATATTCTCAGCAGGCCAGTCGATTCTCCTACTATCACTTGGGAGCAATTCACACAGATGTTCTTGGATAGATATATTCCACCCTTTGAGAGGGAAGAGCTGAGGGGTCAGTTTGAGCAGTTAGAGTAGGGGCAAATGTCCGTGACAGATTATGAGGCCAGATTTTCAGAGATGTCATGCCATGCTCTTATGATATTGCCCATCGATGCTGAGAGAGTTCGGAGGTTTGTAGCAGGGTTGCATCCAGGTATTAGATCCACCATGGCTCAAGAGGTGGAGATGGGTACCCCTTATCAGCTCGTAGTGGAGATTGCTCGTAGGATCGAGGGTTACCGGTTGAGGAGCAGGGAGCAGTACAAGAGGGCTAGGTTCTCAGGGGATTTCATAGGCGCCCTAGCCAGGGGCAGGGGTGCGCATAGTAGTGGTCATCCCAGCAGGACCTTATATTCAACACCTCCACCACCTCCTCGAGGTGTTCCAGCGAGGCCTCATTTTAGCGCCATGCCAGAGCGTTCCTACCATCCTCCAGCCATTCAGAGTTAACACAGTGGTTATTCCAGTCATCAGAGATCCTCCGATCCTTATCTCAGTGCTATGCCTGAGGGCTCTCATAGCCCTCCGGCCCTTCAGGGATCTTCCTCGGGGCAGCAGACTGTGCCACCTGGGCATTGTTATGAGTGTGGAGAGCCAGTTCATATGAGGAGGCAGTGTCCCCAGTATCGGGGCAAGGCCGTGCAGGAGAGCTATCAGCCGATGGTATCCGGCACCAGCAATCTGGCCACCTAGAGGTAGAGGACAGGCCGACAGGGGTCGTCCTAGAGGTGGAGGTCAGGCAGCTCCTGCTCACTCTGGTGGGGCTCAGTCTTCAGGTGCTCCATCCAGGTTTTATGCTATTCCGGCCAGATCAGATGCAGTGGCCTCAGACACTGTGATCACATGTATTATCTCAGTATGTGGTAGAGAGGCTTAAGTATTGTTTGATCTGGGATCCACTTATTCATATGTTTCAACCCTATTTGCTCCTTTTCTGGATAATTCTCGTGAGTCCTTGGGATCTCCTATATATGTGTCCACTCTTGTGGGCGATTCTGTGGTGGTAGACTGTGTGTATCGGTCTTGTGTGATCACCTTCTATGGGTTCGAGACCAGAGCTGACCTTTTATTGCTCGACATGGTTGATTTTGAGGTTATTCTAGGCATGGATTGGCTATCTCCCTATCATGCCATGTTTTATTGCCATGCCAAGACAGTTACTTTGGCCATGCCTAAGTCACATAGGCTGGAGTGGAGGGTTTCTTCAGTTAACGCAGCCAACCGGGTTATTTCATTCTTGAAGGCTCGATATATGGTGGAGAAGGGTTGTATAGCCTATTTGGCTTATGTGCGGGACAACACCGCCGAGTCCCCGACGATTGATTCCGTGCCAGTTGTTCGAGAGTATGCTGATGTATTTCCTTCAGATCTTCTGGGCATGCCTCCGAACCGTGATGTTGACTTCTGCATTGATTTAGCTCCAAGCACCCAGCCTATATCCATCCCTCCATATCGTATGGCTCCGAAAGAATTGAAGAAGTTGAAGGAGAAGCTTGAGGAGTTGTTAGCTAGGGGGTTCATCAGACCGAGTGTATCGTCATGGGGTGCTCCAGTTCTGTTTGTGAAAAAGAAGGATGGGTCTATGCGGATGTGTATTGATTACCGCCAGTTGAACAAGGATACCATCAAGAACAAGTATCCCTTGCCGCGCATCGATGATTTGTTTGACCAGTTGCAGGGTGCTCGTGTGTTTTCTAAGATTGATTTGAGATCGGGGTATCATCAGTTGAGGATTCGGGCTTCAGATGTTTCGAAGACTGCTTTTCATACGAGATATGGCCATTATGAGTTCCTAGTGATGTCCTTTGTCTTGACTAATTCCCCAACAACATTCATGGACTTGATGAATAGGGTGTTCAGGCCGTATGTTGATTCCTCCGTCATTGTCTTCATTGATGACATTTTGATTTACTCCCGTAGCCTGGGGGAGCATGAGCAGCATTTGAGAGTTGTGCTCCAGACTTATGCGAGAACATAAGCTATATTCTAAGTTCTCGAAGTGTGAGTTTTGGTTGGATTCTGTGGCATTTTTGGGGCATGTGGTATCCGGAGAGGGTATCAAGGTTGATCCTCACAAGATCGAGGTAGTTTAAAGTTGGTCTCATCCTACTTCAGCTACAGAGATCAGGAGCTTTTTGGGCCTAGCGGGTTATTATCGTCGATTTGTGGAGGGTTTCTCCTCTATTGAAGCTCCATTGACTAGATTGACTCAATAGAATGCCCCGTTTTGATGGTCTGACGAGTGTGAGGCGAGCTTTCAGAAGCTCAAGACAGCATTGACCTCAGTGCCAGTTCTAGTATTGCCTTCCGGTTCTGGGATGTAAACGGTATATTGTGACGCTTCACGCGTTGGCTTGGAGCGTGTATTGATGAAGGAGGGGGGAGTTATTGCTTATGCTTCATGCCAGTTGAAGGTTCATGAGAAGAATTACCCGGTGCACGATTTAGAGTTGGCGGCAATTGTTCATGCTCTTAAGATTTGGAGGCACTATTTTTATGGAGTGTCCTGTGAGGTTTATACAGACCACCGTATCTTGCAGCACTTGTTCAAGAAGAAGGATCTTAATTTGAGGCAGTGCAGGTGGCTTGAGTTGTTGAAGGATTATGATATCACCTTTCTTTATCACCCCGGCAAGGCTAATGTGGTGGCAGATGCTTTGAGCAGGAAGGCTGAGAGTATGGGTAGCTTGACTTATATTGTAGAGGAAGAGAGACCTCTAGCCTTGGAAATTCAGTCCTTGGCCAATCGCCTGGTGACATTAGATTTTTCAGAGCCTCGTCGTGTGTTGGCACATGTGGTTGCTCAGTCTTCGTTATTGGGAGAGATTAAGGCCCGATAGTTCTATGATCCGTGCTTAGCAGAGCTTCGAGAGACATTGGTTTAGGGGAGGGCCAAGGAGGTTACTATTGGCGAGGATGGTGTTCTGAGACTTCAGGTCCGCTTATGTGTTCCTAATGTTGATGGCTTGAGGGAGAGGATTCTATAGGAGGCACACATTTCTCGGTATTCTGTTCACCCTGGTTCTGCGAAGATGTATCGTGATTTCAAGAAGCATTACTGGTGGAGGCGAATGAAGAAGGACATTGTGGAGTATGTGACTAGGTGCCTTAATTGCCAACAGGTTAAGTATGAGCACCAGAGGCTAGGAGGCCTACTCCAGCAGATGCACATTCTTGAGTGGAAATGGGAGCGCATTGCTATAGACTTCGTGGTTGGGTTGCCTCGGACTGTGTGGAAGGTTGACGCGGTTTGGGTCATTGTGGATAGGTTGACCAAATCAGCGCATTTCATTCCAGTGGCTACTAATTATACATATGAGAGGTTGGCCCAGATCTACATTCGGGAGATAGTCTGGTTACATTGTGTGCCGGTGTCCATTATATAAGATCGAGGTCCTCAGTTCACCTCGCACTCCTGGAGAGCATTTCATAGTGAGATGGGCACCCAGATAGACCTCAACACAACATTTCACCCTCAGACTGATGGTCAGTCAGAGCGTACAGTTCAAATATTGGAGGACATGCTCAGGGCATGTGTGATTGATTTCGGGGGTCAGTGGAACCAGTTCTTGCCTTTGGCCGAATTTGCTTACAATAATAGTTACCAGTCCAACATTGAGATAGCATCATTTGAGGCTTTGTATGGTCGGCGATGTCGTTCTCCTATCGGGTGGTTTGAGCTTGGCGAGGCTAAGTTATATGGAACTGACCTGGTGAGGGATGCCTTGGAGAAAGTGAAGTTTATTCAGGAGAGGCTCCGTACAACACAGTCTATACAGAAGAGTTACGCGGATCAGAGGGCGCGTGATGTATCATTTTTGGAGGGAGATAGGGTCCTGTTGAAAGTCTCGCCTATGAAGGGTATTATGAGGTTTGGGAAGAAGGGAAAGTTGAGCCCGAGGTTTATAGGTCCATTCGAGGTGTTGAGGCGAGTTGGGGAGGTTGCTTATGAGTTGGCCTTGCCTCCCAGTTTATCAGGAGTTCACCCAGTTTATCATGTATCCATGCTCCGGAGGTACCACGCCGACTTCTCTCACGTGGTTGATTTCAGCACTATTCAGTTGGATGAGAGGTTGGGCTACGAGGAGGAGCCAATTGCTATTATTGATAGACAGGACCGTCAGTTTAGGTCCAAGAGAGTTTCTGCCGTAAAGGTCTAGTGGAAGGGCCACCCAGTTGAGGAGGTGACTTGGGAGTCCGAGGAGGGCATGTGGAGCAGATATCCATACTTATTCAGCACTTCAGGTATGATTATAGACCCGTTCGAGGACGAACATTTGTTTAAGAGGTAGAGAATGTAACGACCCGACTGGTCATTTTGCGTTACTGAACCACGTTCCCCTAAATGAAACTTCCCATATCGGCATTTTATGATTTATGACTTGCGGGGGACTGGTGGTCCGGGATTCGGAGGTGTTTAGAGTGCAATAGGGATAATTTGTTCCTTAAGGTTGGCCTTTAAGGCCAAGTTTGACTTCGGTCAACATTTTGGGTAAACGACCTCGGAATCGAGTTTCGTCGGTTCAGGTAGCTTCGTGTGATGATTTCAGACGTGGGTGTATGTTCGGAATGGGTTTCTGATGACCCGGGGGCTTTTTACTGCCCAATATTGAAATAAGAAGTTCCTTAAGTTCATATTTTGGTTTGGGACGTGTTTTTGTGTTATCAAGATCCGGACGGAATTTCGAGACCGGAGATAGTTCTGCTATGTTAATTATGACTTACCTGCAAAATTTGGTGTCATTCCCAGTTGTATAGGTCGGTTCGGCACGTTGTTAGCGAAGTCCAGAAAACTTAAAGTTCTTAAGTTTAGTTCTTGGGGTTTGGGGGTGTGATTTTGAGTTCTCGAGCAAGTCTGTAATATGATTTGGAACTCATTGGTATATTTGGACTAGGGCTCGGGTGGGCCCAGGTGCCTCCCGAGCACCTAATGGGGCTAAAAATCAGCAAAGCATAGCTGCTGGTGCACCTGTTCTGGTGTGACCACAGATGCGGTTTCCCAGTCGCAGGTGCGGGATCGCTCCTGCAGTCCCCAGCATCGCAGGTGCGAAAACACGTGGTCTGGCCAATTATCGCATGTGCGAAAAATATTACGCAAGAGCGGAGGCGCAGGTGCTGTCTCCACTCCGCAGGTGCGGGCCCAGACTCCCCAGTCCACTTCTGCAGGTGCGAGATTTCTCTCACAGGTGCGAGACCGCAGGTGCGGTCCTCGAGCCGCATGTGCAAAAACACTGTCCAGGCAATGTGTTTTTATACACGGGTTTTAAACTCATTTTTCTCATTTCTTTCTTCTTCCTTGGGCAATTTCCTCCATTGTTAAGGGGATAACGACCTGGTCTTCTAAGGTAAGTAAACTGCACTCAAAAATTGCTTCATGCATGGATATCTAGCTTAATTAACTACATAAATTAGTGAAAAATCAAGAATTTGAGTAGTAACCTAGAACTTGTGATAATTTTAGAATTTTTCTGTGAATTGGCTATGAAATCAAGTAAGAATCGTATATTAATGATCCTTAGGATTTGGGTGAGTGTTTCCTTCGAGAATTATTGAAATCCGAGTGTGGGGGCCCGTGGTTGGATTTTGGGAATTTCTCAAGAATGTTGAATTATGGAAAAATTAGGATAATTTCCCTAGTTTGAGCATGCATTGATGTCATTGTACCGTATTTGGCTAGTTGCGAGTCCTCGAGTGTAGATTTCGGAGATTCGGGCGCATCCCTGGTCTGAGGGGTAGATTCGACACGAGGTGAGTCTCCTTTCTAACCTTGTAAGGGGGAATTGTCCCCCTAGGCGATTTAAATGGTATATGTGATAAATTGTGGGGGATACGTACATACAAAGTGACGAGAGTCCGTACGTAGCGACTATTACTATTATGTCCGGGTAGTTAGGCCAAAATCATGCCTTGTGTTTTTCCTTCATATGGTCTTTATGCGTGCTGAATTTACATTTCATATTGCTTATATCCCCAAAGTTATGAAATTTGAGAAAACTTGTAAGAAATTGATCATGGAAAGGTATTCTCTTTTAAGAAAGGAATAATGTACGTGCATGTGACCACCTCGCAATTTGTATTCCGCGAGCAGAGTGTGATTTTCCCCCACTCTTATGAGAGATGCACTTTTGGGACGGGCCAATTGATCCTTCGGCAGTGCGCAGAGAGAGATTGAGAGATTCTTTTTTGGGACGGGCCTGTCGATTCCTCGGCAGTGCATAGAGAGATTGAGAGACGCACTTTTGTGACGGGTCGATCGATCCTTCGGCAGTGTGTAGAGAGGTTGAGAGATGCACTTTTGGGACGGGCCGATCGATCCTTCGACAGTGGATAGAGAGGTTGAGAGGTGCACTTTTGGGACGGGTCGATCGATCCTTCAGCAGTGCACGAGCGTGACTATCCTATGACTCCAGCCAGTTGTCCTTACCCTGCATGCGCATGCTTTATTTGTTATTAAATTTCATGAAATTGATCTTACATACATTTGGGCAAAAGATAAAGTGTTAATTGTTTTATTTATCCCCAGTATTCTTCCTGGAGTTCAGTATTTTACATATGTACTTGTTGTTTCACTGCTTACTTGCCTAATGTTTTTATTACATTCTGTTAATTATACTGTTGGACCTTATTGAGTGTCATATCGACCTCTCGTCACTACCTCTTCGAGGTTAGGCGGGATACTCACTGGGTACATATATATTTATGCACTCATGCTGCACTTCTGTACTTAATTGTACAGGTTCTGGGGCTGGTGTTTCTAGTTATCCGACCGGAGCTTGACATATTCCGGACCTGACTCCACGGTGAGCTGCCCAACTATGCTATGGAGTTACCTTTTGTTTATTTCTGTCTATATCCTTTCAGACAACAGTATCTCTTGTATCTTCTTTCGTATATTCTGCTAGTCGCCTATTGACTTGTGACACTAGTTCCTGGCACACACTTAGTAGATTCTATTTTGGGACTGTTTATATATATATATATATATATATATATATATATATTGGATCACGATCATTTTTGTTGTATATATTTAAATTGGTTAATGCTTCCGCTTTCATTTAAATGAACTAAGTTTAAAACTTTGGGAAACATGTGGGGTTGGTATGTTAATAAGGAAAAACCTCACTAATAAACAACTGTTGGCTTGCCTAACCTCGGTGTTGGGCTCCATCATGACCCGTGTGGGATTTTGGGTCGTGACAAATGGGGCATACCAACCAGCAATAGAAACATACATCAAAATGTTAAACAATCAATACACTATTTACTCTTGTGATACTCTTTCCCAGAAATGATAATGTACAATTTCAACACATGAGTATGTAAGAACTCGAGTCACACTGGATACATTTATAAAGAAAGCATTAGTTAAATAGCCTCTTATGGGCATGAATTGGGACAAAATCTTACATACAATTTATTTTTGAAATCATTTTTAAACAGTTGAGTCGAGGCTCATTTCATAATCTTTATCATATTATCTAATTTAATCGGCACCACTAGCCACAATTATAACTTAAAATCTTGGCACGTTGGCCACACTCTATTTCCAATTCACTTATTTCATTTTCAAGCATCTCTATAGATTATCATCAACAAAACATTTTCAATCACGACTTTAGGTACACATTTGAGCAATTTAGAGCCTTAAGCATATCGAGTTTTTCTCACCCAATTGGTACACTAATTTTCATTTAAAACACGAATCAAAGTCATAACATTTCAACACACAAACCATAACATCTATCTTTCGACATAAGGTTCATTCGGAATAATCAAGTTTATAGGGAATAACCCGGAATATAGAAATTATGAATCTTGAGCCAACCATACTTGAACTTACGGGAACATTATGGAATTCGATTCTAAGAGAGGAAGTTTAGCCAACATACCTTGTTTGAGCTTTCCTTAAGTTACTACAGCGCCCAACACTTCTAGCAATAACAATCCGGAAAGATATTGATCTAGCGATTGGCTTTTCTTGATTCTTGAAGATTGGTGAAAGAATATGTGATTAGAATGTTAGCTTTCCTTATTATCTCTCTAAAATGCTCTTACCTCTCTAAAACCCTCAGAAAAACACCCCAAAATAATCCCCAAAGGCTATTTATCAAAATGGGGTCGGGTTATAAAAATAGGAAAATTAATCCTCCGAACTCGGGTCTGCGGTCGCATAATGGACCACAGAATTGGTATGTGGGTCGCAAAATGCACCACAAAACTAATGCTTCAGTGGACAGGTCTGCGACTATTTTGCAGTCGCATAACAACTTCTGCGGTCGCAGAACTGGCCGCAGAATTGCATTATGCCAACCTTTGGTAATTTGGTCATAACTTTTTATAGGAGTGTAAATGTCACGCCCCGAAATCCCACCATCGGGTCGTGATGGCGTCTAACATTGAACCCGCTAGACAAGCCAACGTACATAGATAAACTAGTATATTAACACCAGTTTAATAGGATAAACGAAACAGTTCACAGTTTAACAGCGAAAATAAATACGGTCTCAAGCTAAATAAGGATAACATAGTACAACAACGCGTAAACTTTCCCAAAACCTGGAGTCTCAAACTCACGAACTGTCTACAAGAGTGATAAATACAAGTCTGAAAAGAGAATACATAGTTGTCTCCTAAACTAGAGGAAAAACAAGACAGAAGTGAAATCAAAGGGATGGAAGAGACGCCAAGGCCCACGAACGCCAACGGGTATACCTTGAAGCCTCTAGGATAAGCTGGAAGACACTCCCACTAATGATATCCTCCGGGTCCGGCTGCATAATTTGCACAACATAAAAAAGTGCAGGTGTCGCATCAGTACAACCGACCCCATGTATTGGTAAGTGCCTAGCCTAACCTCGGTAAACTAGTGACGAGGCTAGAACCAGACTACCAAATAAACCTGTGCAGTTCAAATAAATAGATATACATATATAAGGGATAAGAAATATAGGGAGAAACAATTAATAAAGGAAGGGGAACATGCTGTGGGGAGATAACAGTTTCATATAAGAAATCTCAATAAGGAAAAGAACAACAAAGCCAACATATCAATAATGACAAGGAATCACAAACTTGCACGGCATCACCCTTCGTTCTTTTACTCTCGTCCTCACTATGCAATGTAAAATTTAATCAATGTAAATCATGGCACGACATCACCCTTCGTGCTTTTACTCTCTTTTCTCACAGTATAATCAATGAATATCAGTACGGAATGGTACATCGTACGGCACGGCATCACCCTTCGTGTTTTACACTCTTTCCTCACAATGTCAAAAAATGCACGACATCACCCTTTGTGCTTTAGCACTCTTCCTCACCCAAACAGAAATCAAAAACAAGGGCAAGGGAGTAAACAAAATAGAAAAAATAACCCCGGCAAGGGAACAATATTAAACAGTGCACGACATCACCCTTCGTGCTTTAACAAGCTTCCTTACAATATCAAACAGTGCACGGCATCACCCTTCGTGCTTTAACACTCTTCCTCACCCAAACAACAATCATAAACAAGGGCAAAGAAGTAAGCAGAATAAAATAGAAATCCCAGCAAGGGAACATCAATTAAACAATTTAAATCCCGGCAAGGGAACAATATCAAACTGTGCACGAAATCACCCTTCGTGCTTTAACACTCTTCCTCACAATATCAAAAAGTGCATGGCATCACCCTTCGTGCTTTAACACTCTTCCTCACCCAAACAGAAATCACAAACAAGGGCAAGGAAGTAAGCAGAATAAAATAGAAATCCCGGCAAGGGAACATCAAATTAAACTATTTAAATCCCGGCAAGGGAACAATAACAGTAACCTCAACATCCCAACAAGGGAGACAATATCAAAAGCAACAATGACCCGGCAAGGGTATATTTTAGTAGCTCTTTCTCTTTCTTTCACATCATTTCATAATTCACTCTATTACTTGAGCCAATGCTCCAAAGGATACAATTATCTCATATACCTTNTAAGCATGGAAATTACCACAAAATCAGAATATTCACAATATAAGGACTCACGGTCATGCTAGACACCAATGTATAGATACTCGTCACCATGCCTATACATCGTATTTGACAATTAGCAAGTAGAAAATTATACTCAAATCCTATTCCCTCAAGCTAAGGTTAGACCAAACACTTACATCGGGTCAAAAGTATAGCAATCAACCCTCTAACACCGCCTTTCCTTTAGAATTCAACTCCGGAATGATATTATCTAGGCATAATCAACTCAAGTATATCAATAAGGATTCAAGGATTCAATTACATGGCCTAATTATCAATTTCCTAGCATTCTTTCAAAATTATTAAAATTCGACCCCGGGCCTGCTCACTCGGATTCTTGTAATTCTTGAAGGGAACACTCACCCAAAGCATAAGGATCATTAATATACGATTTTTACTTGATTTCATGGCCAATTCAGAGAAAATTCTAAAGTGATCACAAGTTCTAGGTTACTACCCATTTTCATGAATTTTTGCACTAGTTTATGTAGTTAATTAGGCTAGGATGCGTGCATGAAACAAATTTGCGGGTGGAATTTACTTACCTTACAAGACCTGGTCAAAAGCTATTAAAAATGGTGGAAATCACCTAAGGAAGAAGATAAAAAATGAGGAAAATGGGTTTAAAACCCGTATTTAAAACTCACCGCCCGAATAGTGAACTCGCACCTGTGGCTCTGGGGACCGCACATGCGGTCTCGCACTTGCGAGAAGAATCTCGCACTTGCGGAGTTGGGATAGGGGGTCTGGGATCGCACCTGCAAAGTGGAGACCGCACCTGCAGTCTCGCACCTGCGAGAAATGCTCCGCACCTGCGATGGTTGGCCAGGACACTGGTGATCGCACCTGCGATGCCTGGGACCGCACCTGCGTTCTCGCACCTGCGATGCTGGGCAACCGCACCTACGGTCACACCAGAGCAGGTGCACCAGCAGCTAAGTTTGCTGGTTTTTAGCCCTCGTTAGGTGCCCGGAAGGCACCTAGGCCCACCCGAGCCCTAATCCAAATATAACAACGAGTCCCAAATAATAATACGGACTCGCTCGAGCCTTCGGAACACTCAAAACAACGCTAAAACTCGAAATCACACCCCCAAACCTCAAGAACCAAACTTAGGAATTTTAAGTTTTCTAACTTCGCTAACAACGTGCCGAATTGACCTATACATCTCGGAATGATACCAAATTTCACATATAACTCACATAACATCCTATGAACTTGCCCGTGCGATAAAATCGCCAAAACAACATCATACAAGTCAAATTAATCCTCCAAGTCCATGAATCCTATCAAATTTCATAAAACATCAAATTTTCCACTTTAAGTACGAAACACGTCAAACGAAATCCAATTTCAACCAAACTTTACAGAACGTGCTTAAACCATATATAAGACCTGTACCGGGCGCCAGAAACAAAATACGGGCTCGATACCATGACCTTTTAATCAAATTTCATTTTTAATTTCCTTAAATATTTTCAGAAAATAGTTTTACTCAAAAATTCATTTCTCGGGCTTGGGACCTCGGAATTCGATTCCGGGCATACGCCCAAGTCCCATATTTTCCTACGGACCCTCCGGGGCCGTCAAATCACGGGTCCGGTTCCTTTTACCCAAAATGTTGACCGCAGTCAAATTTATTCATTTTAATATCAAGTCTTAGATTTTTTTTACAGAATTTCATATTTAAGTTGTCCGGCTACGCGCCCGGACTACACACACAAATCAAGGCAACTACAAATGAGGTTTTCAAGGCCTCGGAAGTAAAGAGTAGGTTAATAAAATAGGTGATGACCCTTTGGGTCGTCACATTCTCCACCTCTAAAACAACCGTTCGTCCTCAAACGGACAGAAGAAGCAAGTACCTGAGTCGGGAAATAAATGAGGGTAACGGCTCCGCATATCGGACTTGGACTCCCAGGTCGATGCCTCAGGAGGCTGACCTCTCCACTGAAAACGAACAGAATGGAAACCCTTGGATCTCAATTGACGAATATGCCGGTCTAGAATAGCTACCGGCTCCTCCTCGTAAGATAATTCCTTGTCCAACTGGACAATACTGAAATCTAACACGTGGGCTGGATCGCCGTGACACCTCCGAAGCATGGACACATGAAAAACTGGATGCACGGCTGATAAGCTAGGCGGAAATGCAATCTATAAGCCACCTCTCCCACTCGATCAAGAATCTCAAATGGGCCAATGAATTTAGGGCTAAGCTTTCCCTTCTTCCCAAATCTTATCATGCCTTTCATAGGCGACACTCGGAGCAATACTCTCTCACCAACCATGAAAGCCACATCTAGAACCTTACGATCTGCATAACTCTTTTGCTTGGAGTGAGCTGTACGAAGCCTATCCTGAATGATCCTGAACTTATCCAAGGCCTCCTGAACAAAATCTTTACCCAACAACCGAGCCTCTCCCGGCTCAAACCATCCAACCGGAGATCGACACCGCCTACCATATAAAGCCTCATAAGGAGCTATCTGGATACTCGACTGGTAGCTGTTGTTGTAGGCAAACTCTGCTAAAGGCAAGAACTGATCCCATGATCCTCCAAAGTCAATAACACAAGCTCGGAGCATATCCTCCAATATCTGAATAGTCCGCTCGGACTGCCCATCCGTCTGAGGATGAAATGTTGTGCTCAACTCCACCTGGGTGCCTAACTCTCGCTGAACTGCTCCCTAGAAACGCGAGGTAAACTGCGCGCCCCGGTCCGAAATGATAGATACCGGCACACCATGAAGGCGAACAATCTCCCGGATATAGATCTTAGCTAACCTCTCGGATGAATAGGAGACTGCCACAGGAATGAAATGCGCTGACTTGGTCAACCTATCAACGATGACCCAAACTGCATCAAACTTCTTCCGGGTCAACGGAAGACCAGTAACAAAGTCCATAGTGATCCTCTCCCACTTCCACTCGGGAAGCTCAATCCTCTGGAATAAACCACCAGACCTCTGTTGCTCATACTTAACCTGTTGACAATTCAAACACCGCGCCACATATGCCATAATATCATTCTTCATTGTACGCCACCAATAATGTTACCGCAAATCCTGATACATATTCGCTGCGCCCGGATGAATAGAGTACCGGGAACTATGGGCCTCCTCTAAAATCAACTCTCGAATCCCATCAACATTGGGCACACAAAATCGCCCCTGCAATCTCAAAACACCATCATCATCTAAGGTCACCTGCTTGGCACCTACGCGTTGCACCGTGTCTCTAAGGACACATAAATGGGGATCATCAAACTGTCGATCACGGATACGCTCCAATAATGAAGAACGAGCGACCGTACAAGCCAACACTAGACTAGGCTCAGAAATATCCAACCTCACAAATCGATTGGCCAAATCCTGAACATCCAAGGCAAGCGGACTCTAACTGACCGGAATAAAAGGAAGACTGCCTATGCTAGCTGACTTCCTACTCAAAGCATCGGCCACCACATTGGCCTTCCCCGGGTGATATAAGATGGTAATATCATAATCTTTTAACTCCAACCACCTTCTCTGCCTCAAACTCAACTCGTTTTGCTTGAACAAGTACTGAAGACTCTTATGATCTGTGTACACCTCACACGCCACGCCATACAGATAGTGCCTCCAAATCTTCAATGCGTGGACAATGGCTGCCAACTCCAAATCATGCACTGGATAGTTCTTCTCATGAATCTTCAAATGCCTTGAAGCATAAGCAATGACCTTGCCATCCTGCATCAACACTGCACCAAGCCCAATACTGGAAGCATCGCAATAAACTGTATAAGGCCCTGACCCTGTGGAAAAAACCAATACCGGTGCCGTAGTCAGAGCTGTCTTGAGCCTCTGAAAGCTCTCGTCACACTCGTCCGACCATCTGAACTGGGCACCCTTCTGGGTTAACCTGGTCATCGGGGCTGCAATAGATGAGAACCCCTCCACGAACCGATGAAACTCCGAATCTCTGTAGCTAATGCTGGTCTAGGCCAGTCCTTGACTTCCTCAATATTCTTCGAGTCAACCTGAATACCCTCTGTTGATACAGCATGACCCATGAATACAACTGAACTCAACCAGAACTCACACTTCAAAAATTTTGCATATAGCTAGCTATCCTTCAGAGTCTGAAGAACCACTCTGAGATGTTGCTCGTGCTCCTCCTAACTGCGGTATTATATCAATATATCATCAATGAAGACTATCACGAACGAGTCCAAATAAGGCATGAACACTCGGTTCATCAAGTCCATAAAAGCTGATGGGGCATTCGTCAACCCAAACGACATGACCAAAAACTCGTAATGGTCGTGCCGAGTGCGGAAAGTTGTCTTAGGGACATCAGATGCCCTAATCCTCAACTGATGGTAGCCAGATCTCAATTCTATCTTTGAAAATACCTTGGCACCCTGAAGCTGATCGAACAAATCATCAATCTCAGTGGATACTTATTATCGATCGTAACCTTGTTCAATTGTCGGTAATCAATGCACATCCTCATCGAACCATCCTTTTTCTTCACATACAATACTGGAGCACCCTAAGGAAAAAACGCTGGGCCTAATGAAACCCTTCCCAAGCAAATCATGCAACTGTTCCTTCAACTCTTTCAACTCTGGGCGGGGCCATGCGATACGGAGGAATAGAAATGGGATGGGTGCCCGGAGCTAAATCAATGCAGAAATCAATGTCCCTGTCAGGTGGCATCACCGGCAGGTCTGAAGGGAAGACCTCAGGAAATTCACAAACCACGGGTGCCGAATCAATAGAGGGAACCTCAACACTGGAATCGCACACATAAGCCAAACACCCCTTCTCGACCATACGTCGAGCCTTCACGTACGAAATAACACTGCGGGTAGAATGACCAGGAGTTCCCTTCCACTCCAAACGGGGTAAATCCGGCAAGGCTAAGGTCATCGTCTTGGCATGACAATCCAAGATAGCATGATATGATATCCAGTCCATCCCCAATATAACGTCAAAGTCGACCATACCTAAAAGCAATAAATCAACACGGGTCTCAAGACCCCCAATCACCACAACACATGAACGATGGACTCGGTCGACCACGATAGAATCACCCACTGGTCTAGATACATAAACTTGAATACTCAGTGGATCACTAGGCATGAACAGGTATAGTGCAAAATAAGAGGACACATACAAATACATAGACCCCGGATCAAATAGCACTGAAGCATCTCTGTCACAAACCCGAATAGTACCTATAATGACTGCATCTGAAGACTCAACCTCTAGCCTGGCTGGAAGAGCATAACATCGGGGCTGGGCCCCACCACCCTGAACTACATCTCTGGGACGACCGGCTGCTGGCTGGCCTCCACCTCTAGCGGCCTGAGCTCCACCTCTAGCGGCCTGAGCTCCACCTCTAGCACCTCTACCCCCACCTCTAGCTGGTTGGGCATGCTGTGGAACACCTGGTGCCTGCACCATGGCACGAGAACCCAGATGCTGGGAACTACCTGATGCTCGAGGGAAAAATCTGGCAAGGTGACCCGGATCTCCACAAGTGTAACAAGACCTCGGCTGCTGAGGGAACTGAATCTGACCCTGTCGACCTGGATGACCACCCAGAAAACTATGATGCGGCGGTGCACTGATGGGAGCTGGTGGCGCACTGTAAGGCTGTTGATCAGAATTGTGCGTCTGATAACCATGACCACCTGAAGTACCATGGGAAACTTGGAGAGCTGACTGAAAAGTCTTGGGAGGATGATCTCTTCCTGAAGAATCCCTACCCCCAGATGAGGCTCCAGCAAAACGACTGAAATGACGGGGTCTCTTGTCAGCCCCCTGACCACCACCCTATGAAAAAATCATCTCAATCCTCCTGGCCACATTGGCCGCATCCTGGAAAGATATATCTTTACCTGACTCTCTAGCCATCTGAAGTCTAATATGCTGGGCCAATCCCTCGATAAACCTCCGAACCCTCTCCCAATCAGTGGGAAGTATCATAAGAGCATGTCGGGCTAGAGTGATGAACCTGGTCTCGTACTGAGTGACAGACATGGATCCCTGCTGGAGACGCTCAAACTGCCTCCGAAGGTCCTCTCTCTGAGTAATGGTAAGGAACTTCCCCAAAAATACCTTCGAGAACTGAGTCCAAGTCAAAGGTGTAGATCCAGCTAGTCTAGCTAAGCAATAATCTCTCCACCAACTCTTGGCTGCGCCAGATAACCAAAAAGTAGCAAAGTCAACCCCGTTCGACTCCACTATGCTCATATTCCGAAGAACCTCATGGCAGTTTTCCAAATAATTCTGGGGGTCCTCTGATGGTGAACCAGTGTAAGTAGCAGTAAATAACATAGTAAACCTATCCAGTCTCCACAAAGCATCTGCTGACATAGGTGCTCCCTCTGCTACCGGCACTGCAATACCCGGCTGAGCTACTCCGACTGGCTGAGGGGTCGGAGTCTGAAACTTTGGAGCTAGTCGCTCTGGCATGCGGGCGGCAGGAGTCTGGACACCTCACCCAGCCCGAGAGACGGCCGCTGCTCTAGGAAGAAGACCTGTCTGGGCTACACTCTCCATGAGTTCGATTAGATGGACAAGGGCGTCCGGAAGCACTGGGGTAGCTATGAACCCCTCTGGGACCGGAGCTGGTCCAACTAGGACTGCCGAAATAGGGACTTACTCGTCAGACTCGACCTGACAGTCCTTCACTAGGGCTGGTGCCCTAGGCTGAGCCCGGCCCCAGCCTCGGCCTCTAGCACGGCCTCGTCCTTGACCTCAACCTCGACCCCGAGTAGGAGCTGTAGTAGGAGTGTCAGGATGCTGGGCGGAACCAAGGGAAGCACACGTCCTCGCCATCTGCGAGATAATAGAATAGAAACTCAATCAGTACTCATAATCATAGCGCACAACAGAGAAGAAAATAAATATGGAGTCATCCTAAATTTGCAGCCTCTGGGGGATAAATACAGACGTCTCCGTACCAATCCCTCAGACTCTACCAAGTTGTCCGTGAGTTGTGAGACCTAAGAAACCTAGTGCTTTGATACCAACTTGTCACGGCCCGAAATCCCACCATCGGGCCGTGATGGCGTCTAACGTTGAACCCGCTAGACAAGCCAACGTACATAGATAAACTAGCATATTAACACCACTTTAATAGGATAAACTAAACAGTTCATAGTTTAACAGCGGATATAAATACGATCTCAAGCTAAATAAGGATAACATAATACAACAACGCGTAAAATTTCCCAAAACTTGGAGCCACAAACTCACGAACTGCCTACAAGAGTGCTAAATACAAGTCTGAAAAGAGAATACATAGCTGTCTCTGAAACTAGAGGAAAAACAAGACAGAAGTGAAATCAAAGGGATGGAAGAGAAGCCAAGGCCCACGAACGCCAGCGGGTATACATTGAAGCCTCTAGGATAAGCTAGAAGACACTCCCACTAATGATGTCCTCCGGGTCCGGCTGCGTAATCTGCACAACATAAGGAAGTGCAGGTGTAGCATCAATACAACCAACCCCATGTACTGGTAAGTGCCTCCTAACCTCGGCGAAGTAGTGACGAGGCTAGAACCAGACTACTAAATAAACCTGTGCAGTTCAAATAAATAGATATACATATATACAACGGATAAGAAATATAGGGAGAAACAATTAATAAAAGAAGCGGAACATGTTGTGGGGATATAACGGTTTCATATAAGAAATCTCAATAAGGAAAAGAACAACAAAGCCAGCATATCAATAAGGACAAGAAATCACAAACTTGCTTCGTGCTTTTACTCTCGTCCTCACTATGCAATGTATAATGTAATCAATGTAAATCATGGCACGGCATCACCCTTCGTGCTTTCACTCTCTTTCCTCACAGTATAATCAATGAATATCGGTATGAAATGGTACATCGTACGGCACATCATCACCCTTCGTGCTTTACACTCTTTCCTCTCAATGTCAAACAATGCACGACATCACCCTTCATGCTTTAGCACTCTTCCTCACCTAAACAACAATAACAAACAAGGGCAAGGGAGTAAACATAATAGAAATAATAACCCCGGAAAGGGAACAATATCAAACTGTGCACGACATCACCCTTCGTGCTTTAACACTCTTCCTCACAATATCAAACAGTGCACGGCATCACCCTTCGTGCTTTAACACTCTTCCTCACCCAAACAGAAATCACAAACAAGGGCAAGGAAGTAAGCATAATAAAATAGAAATCCCAGCAAGGGAACATGAATTAAACAATTTAAATCCTGGCAAGGGAACAATATCAAACAGTGCACGGCATCACCCTTCGTGCTTTAACACTCTTCCTCACAATATCAAACAGTGCACGACATCACCCTTCGTGCTTTAACACTCCTCCTCACCCAAACAGCAATCACAAACAAGGGCAAGGAAGTAAGCAGGATAAAATAGAAATCCCGGCAAGGGAACATCAAATTAAACAATTTAAATCCCGGCAAGGGAACAATATCAACAATTAAATCCCGGCAAGGGAACAATAACAGTAACCTCAACATCCCAACAAGGAATACAATATCAAAAGCAACAATGACCCGACAAGGGTATATTTTAGTAGCTCTTTCTCTTTCTTTCACTTCATTTCATAATTCACTCTATTACTTGAGCCAATACTCCAAAGGATACAATTATCTCATATACCTTCATCGTTCGTGTTACAATTTGAGCCAATGCTCCAACAGGGTTTAAAGATTACAATTCCCTTCACATATTCTTCACAACATATAGAAATCATCAATTAAGCATGTAAATTATCACAAAATCAGAATATTCACAATATAAGGACTCACAGTCATTCTAGACACCAATGTATAGATACTCGTCACCATGACTATACATCGTATTTGACTATTAGCAAGTAGGTAATTATACTCGACTTCTATTCCCTCAAGCTATGGTTAGACCAAACACTTACCTGGGGTCCAAAGTATAGCAATCAACCCTCTAACACCGCCTTTCCTTTAGAATTCAACTCCAGAATGGTTTTATCTATACATAATCAACTCAAGTATATCAATAATGATTCAAGGATTCAATTACATGGCCTAATTATCCATTTCCTAGCATTCTTTCAAAATTATCAAAATTTGACCCCGGGCCCGCTCGCTCAGATTCTTGTAATTCTTGAAGGGAACACTCACCCAAAGCCTAAGGATCACTAATATACGATATTTACTTGATTTCATGTCCAATTCAGAGAAAATTCTAAAGTGATCACAAGTTCTAGGTTACTACCCATTTTCTTGAATTTATGCACTAGTTTATGTAGTTAATTAGGCTAGGATGCATGCATGAAACAAATTTGCGGGTGGAATTTACTTACCTTACAAGATCCGGTCAAAAGCTATTAAAAATGTGGAAATCGCCTAAGGAAGAAGAAGAAAATGAGGAAAATGGGTTTAAAACACACTGCTTGAACAGTGAACTCGCACCTGCGGCTCTGGGGACCGCACCTGCGGTCTCGTACTTGCGAGAAGAATCTCGCACCTGCGGAGTTATGCTAGGGGGTCTGGGATCGCACCTACGAGTAATGCTCCGCACCTGCGATGGCTGGCCAGGCCACTGGTGATCGCACCTGCGATGCCTGGGACCGCACCTGCGGTCTCTCACCTGCGATGTTGGGCAACCGCACCTGCGGTCACACCAGAGCAGGTGCACCAGCAGCTGTGTTTGCTGATTTTTAGCCCAGGGCCCACCCGAGCCCTAATCCAAATATACCAACAAGTCCCAAATCATAATACGGGCTCGCTCGAGCCTTCAGAACACTCAAAACAATGCTAAAACTCGAAATCACACCCCCAAACCTCAAGAACCAAACTTAGGAATTTTAAGTTATCTAACTTCGCTAACAACGTGCCGAACTGACCTATACATCTCGGAATGATACCAAATTTCACATATAACTCACATAACATCCTATGAACTTGCCCGTGCGATAAAATCGCCAAAACAACATCATACAAGTCAAATTAATCCTCCAAGTCCATGAATCCTATCAAATTTCATAAAACATCAAATTTTCCATTTTAAGTCCGAAACACGTCAAACGAAATCCAATTTCAACCAAACTTTACAGAACGTGCTTAAACCATATATAAGACCTGTATCGAGCGCCGAAACCAAAATACGGGCCTGATACCATCACTTTTTAATCAGACTTCATTTTTAATTTCCTTAAATATTTTCAGAAAACAATTTTACTCAAAAATTCCTTTCTCGGGCTTGGGACCTCGGAATTCGATTCCGGGCATACGCCCAAGTCCCATATTTTCCTACGGACCCTCCGGGACCATCAAATCATGAGTCCGAGTCCATTTACCCAAAATATTGACCGTAGTCAAATTTATTCATTTTAATATCAAGTCTTAGCATTTTTCACAGAATTTCAAGGCAACTCAAGGCAACTACAAATGAGGTTTTCAAGGCCTCGGAAGTACGGAATAGGTTAATAAAATAGGTGATGAACCTTTGGGTCGTCACAGTAAAAATAACGAACGGTTTGAAGCATTAGAAACTATACACAAATATATTCCTTGTACACTTATTACCATATCCATTTGATATCTATCATATTAATAGCCCTCGTCTGCATATAAAATAATATAATTAGCCTACCTTAGCACCACAAAATCTTAAATTACTTAGTGAAATTTTCCGGGGCCTTACATTCTCCCCCGCTTGGGGTCATTCGTCCTCGAATGAGAAGTAGTGTCCGCCCCAAACACTTGACATAATTTATCTCTTTTCTCACATACCTCAAGTCTCCAAATTCGACTAACTCCCAAATTATTCAAAAATTTCGGCAGTGTATGCCCCGTAACTAAGCCTTTCCAACTGCCAGAGAACCACCAAGACCATCCTAACAACACATCCACAACTCGACAAAATACCACAATGTATATAGCAATAACACTAATCTCAGCATTACAAGCACTACATTATCATAATGATATCTGGACATGAACTACACATTCTTAAATCATAACGCCTAGAAGGTACCTTTCAAATAAAACCAATTGTTATACAATCAAGCAACACTCTTTACTTTCCACGACATTTTCGGTCTTCAAGGTGGCCTCCTCGACTTACAGACTTCGCCATAACACATTCATGGAAACAATCTCAACTCCCAAACTTATCTAACAAGGATGACAAATAGATACCCCTCATAATCCAAGTGTCCATTGTTTCCACAGGAATTATACACAAAGTATATCCATCTACCTTCTTAGACATAGGCTCATGAAAACACAGGGTACATGGGGAACAACTATGGGAAGACATCATACTCATAGTTCGGCCTAATTTGAACTACACTGTATACGGCTAAAATTGGGTAGCCCGATTTTATGATCATTATGGCGTTCCATAGCCCGTCTTCAGAGGGCTCGAAGCACAATTCAAGGTTTGACATTGAGGGAGCATATCGAGGATTCTCCATGCTCGACCTCGAGGCGATATAAATCGATGACCATCATGGAAAAGAGAGAAATTCCCAAAAGGCACGTGGCTACAACTGACCAAGTCCGCAAGAATAGTACAAGTCCGTACCGTGACATTAAATAGTTGTACCAGTTGCATTTCTTTGTAATAATTATACATGTACTATGTTGGGATTCCCCCTCTTTTATAAAGGGGACCCTTGTCATTTTGTTAGGGATATGATATTCAATACAAGAACAAGAACATTCTCTGCTCTCTAACTCAAACATTCTCTAAAATTGTTCCATTGATTGATTGCTGTCAATTCATAGTGTTCGTTGATTGTTATTCACTTATTTCTTATTGTTGATCATAAAGAGGCCATCTTTGAGGCCCATTAAGATGTTAAACCCTTCATCGATCTCCCTCTTTCAAGCACTCGAGCTTGACCTCGAGGCCCTGTTTCGGCCAGCTCGAGACCCCGTCTCATAATTGCTCGGTTTGCACAATTCCATTATACTTTGCTCTGTTTTCATTTTTCCTAACTCTCACTTAGCATCTAATTGCCTAAACAACTAGTATTAAAATAAATCACATATTTTTAGAACCACAAAATAAAATTTAGTTGTAATTACTATTTTCACAGTAAACAGTTCGGCGCTCACCGTGGGGCTAACAATAATAGTGATTGTTTTAGTGCTGGTTTTCCAAAAACACAAGTTATTCTTTACACTTTTTCTTGTCCAAGAATCTTTTATTTCAGGTCAGAAAATGTCTAAATCAGTGAATGTGGATGAAAACAACGGTCCTGAGGATCATGGAGAGAACGGTGCAGCCGCTTCAGGCGTCGGTGTACCACCGCAAAACCCTGAAGGGGAACCAGTACAAATTCCCATTGATAAAGGCTTACGCAACTCTCAACATGTCGATGTAAGCTCTTATACAGAAGAAAGTGTGCGTGAAGGAGACCAACATGAAGCACAGAGAGCCTCTGCTCAAAAGGAAAGAGAAGTTAGACTTCATGTCATTTTTGAGATGTTACAAGCACAACAAGTGGCTATTGCTCAACTACAAAGCCATAAAAAACTCGAATCACAACACTATCGGAAACGGATCCTCGAGTCGAACAGGCACCAGAAAGGTCGAGCAATAACGGGTTAGCAGCTAACTCCGCTATTATAAAGATGCTCGAGGACCTCACAAAGAGGATTGAATCAAGTGAAAAGAAGATAAAAGCTAACGAAAAAAAGGTGGAGACCTATAACTCGAGGGTCGATCAGATCCCAGGTGCACCCCCGATTCTGAAGGGTGTAGATTCAAATAAGTTCGTGCAAAAGCCATTCCCATCAAGTGCGGCTCCGAAGCCCATCCCGAAGAAATTCAGAATACCCGATCTCCCAAAGTACAACGGGACCTCGGACCCTAATGAGCACAGTACTGCTTACACTTGTGCTGTGAAGGGGAACGACTTAAAATATGACGGGATTGAATCCGGCTTATTGAAAAAATTTGGAGAAACTCTGTCCAAAGGGGCCATGATGTGGTATCATAACCTGCCCCCAAAATTGATAGATTCGTTTTCCATGATGGTAGACTCATTTGTGAAGGTGCATGTTGGTGCCATCAAGGTCGCTACGAGGAAATCTGACGTCTTTAAAATCAAACAAAGAGAGAATGAGATGTTAAGGGAGTTCGTATCCCGCTTCCAATTGGAACAAATGGAATTACCACCGGTCTCCGCTGATTGGGCAGTGCAAGCCTTTGCTCAAGGATTGAATGAACAAAGCTCGATATCTTCAAAGTAGCTGAAGCAAAACTTAATCGAGTATCCCGCTGTAGTTTGGGAGGATGTACGCAAAAGGTGTCAGTCAAAGATCAGAGTTGAGGATGAACAATTGGAGCCCCCTCGGGCTCAGTGTATCCCAACAGGCTCTTAGCAAAGGAATCAAGGCTTCCAAAGAGAGAGCCGAGGCCAAGCAAAGAAAGGTATCAACCGTATATAGAAAATTGGAGAAATATCACGAGGCCCAACATACCTCTAAGTGATCGAAGTATGGATCGAGGCCAGAATCCTCTGGGACTCGTGAACAAAGCATGGTTTGACAGGCACACAGGGCCAGTAGAGGTGCCCCGGCTATCTGAGTAGAACTTCAAAATTGATGTTTCAGACATCGTATCAGCCATAGGTAAAATCAAAGACACCAGGTGGCCAAGACACACACTATCAGATCCTTTGCAAAGGAACCCTAAATTGATATGCGAATATCACGTCACTCACGGTCATAGGACCGAGGATTGCATATAACTTCAAGAAAAGGTAGCCCGACTGATTAGCAAAGGGCACCTTCGAGAGTTCCTCAGCGACCGAGCTAAAAACCAATTTTGAGAAAGAGAGGCAAACAGGAAAAATGAAACAGAAGAACCACAGCACGCCATCCACATGATTATTGGAGGAGTCGACGTCCCTCAGGGACCCATTTTAAAGCGAGCAAAAGTATCCATAACCAGGGAAAAGCGAACTCGGAGCTACATACCTGAAGATGCTCTTTCATTCAGCGAAGAGGACACTGAGACCTTGTCTCAATCTCATAATGACGCATTGGTAATTTCTTTTCTTTTGAATAAATTTCAGGTTAAACGTAGCTCATGGATCCAGGTAGCTCGGCAAACATAATTAGGTCGATGGTGGTAGAGCAACTCGGATTTCTTGACCAGATCGTGCCTGCCTCTCGAGTCCTCGACGAATTGAACATGGAGAGCGAGATAACAAAAGGGGAAATCATCCTCCCAGTCAACGTGGCCAGTACAATTCAAGATACCATGTTTCATGTCATCGAAGGTGACATGAGATACAATGCTTTGCTTAGAAGGCCATGGATTCATAGTATGAGGGCGTTGCCATAAACCCTTCATCAAATGATGAAGTTTCCTACGAAGGATGGAGTAAAAATAGTGTACGGAGAGAAACACGCAGCAAAAGAGATGTTCACAGTGCACGATGTGGCAGCATCACTGATACCCTCTACATTAGAGGAGCCAAAGAACAAGCAAACAACCGAGTAGCAATCACAAGATATATCCTTGGACGAACGAATAAAGGAATGTGTTGCGTCCTCGGAACGAGTAACTGAAGCATATCGAGGCTTGAACTCCACCACAATTAATGTACAATCCTCTCCCTCTTTCGTTCACATTTTACACTAACCTATGTGCAGGTGATCAATTGAAAGGAATCAACGCACCCTCCAGCTCGAAGACCTTAGGTTTTAAAGCATGCGTTGCGCTCTTTTTCCCTCATATAAGATTTTATCCCAAATGGGGTTTATTGACGAGTTTTTTAATGAGGCAACATCCATACGCTACCTTAGAAGAACTCATCAAGTATTCAAGGCTTCTCTTCGATCAACCTCAAATATTGAGGGGCATCCCCGCGGGAGATCACCTCCTCGAAGAAATTAAAATATGCCATAGAGGGTCTCGGCAGGAGTGTTATGCCAGCAATATTACGTCGATATTATGTCCCGCAGCATTATATTACGATGATGATACGCTTCGCAGTATTAAATTACGATGATATTGCACCTTGTAGTATTATACGTTGAATTTGTTGTAAGGTAATTGACATCAGTCCAAAGAAAAGATTATTTGGAGATTATAAGGATTATGCTATTTTAAACAAGTAATGAGTAAATTTGTGAAGGTGAGAGGGGAAGCAAGTCAAAGAAAATGAATTTTCATCCAAGTTTGGCATGTTGTGAAAAATAATTCGGGCCGAGCATTAATACCTGATATTTATGGACTAGTACAATACTAGGTACCATATCACCATGATAGTAGAATGTATAAAGTGTATTAAAAATAAGTAGAATTTTAAGTAATTTGACACAATTATTAATTATGCGGGTAATTAGTTAATTATCGGGTAACGGGACATTATCTAATTATCTAATAAGTGGATAAAGATTAACTTTCCCCACCCCACCCCACCCCCATGTGGCAGAAAATAGCTAACCAAACAAATGACTAAGGGTCATTTGGGATTAGGTGGCAAACTAAGGTAAGTTTTACACATTCATTCTCAAGACATTAGTCATTCTGATAAGTTTCAAGACATTAGATATTAACATTCATTCTCAAGATATTAGGTGGAAAACTAAATGGAAAACTAAAGTTGGCCATTAATGTAAAGTTTTCAATTCTTTCATCTTCAAACACTTAAGTCGAATTCTAGATCCTTCATTAAGCAACGTGATTCGTACAAGTTTCAATAATTTCAGCAAGAATTATTTATACATTAGCAACGTAAAATTTTGCGGTTCTAAAGGAGTACGATGCAATCTTTTCCAGAACATTATACGGATTTTTCCCTACTCCAGGTATGTTAAGGCTATCCCTTCTTTCTTTTGGCATGGTCCAAATTATACGGAAGAAACGAGCAAACTCATGGTTTCCATAAATTACTCTATTCATAGAAATACTAGGGGTGTCTATATTCTTGATTCCCCATGTGAATTATTATTATCTTCTGTTCATGGATCTCGAAAATATGTATGTTGGTAAAGTTTATTTCATGATACTAATCTGAGGCATAATGGCCATATGACGTACCGAGAGATTTTATTGACGTATGTCATATGCATTTCATGAATTTACATATGCACATTGACCCATGACCATATGGAGTTATATACGCGTATATATGTAAATATACGTATATGGGATATGGGAAATAGTTATGGTGTTATATACGCACCACCACCTGATCAGCTGGTGTATGATGATGATGTTGCCCACAATGGCTGAAATATGGTTCAAACGGCATTATATACGCGTATATAGTATGTATATTCAAACAACATTATATACGCGTATATATGTATGTGTGTGTGTGTGTGTGTGTGTGTGTGTGTGTGTATATATATATATATGGGATATGGGAAAGGTTATGGTGTTATATACGCACCACCACCTGATCAGCTGGTATACGATGATGATTTTGACCACAGTGGCCGATATGTTATGATGGGATGCCCTGAGAGGCTGATGATGTTATGAAACATGTACCTATGCACGACATGACATTCATATGCATATGCATGACGCTAAAAGTAATTTATGATTTACAAATCTATTCAGTCATACAGGTTGAGTCATGTGCTCTATATTTCTTCCATGTCTCTTATGTACTTATTTATGTGCCTTACATACTCGGTACATTATTCGTAATGATGTCCCTTTTTCCTAGAGATGCTGCGTTTCATGCCCGCAGGTCCCGATAGACAGGTCAAGAGCCCTCCAAGTAGGCTATCAGCTCAGAGGAAGATGTTGGTGTGCTCCATTTGCTTCGGAGTCGCTTGTTTGGTTAGTATGATTTAGACGAGTATTGTTTGGTATGGCGGGACTCTATCCTGACCTTTATGACATTTATGTAATATTAGAGGCTTGTAGACAAATGTCGTGTACGTGGAAGATTGTATGGCCTTGTCGGCCTATGTTCAATGTACGGGTGGTTATTTTAGTCTTAGAGGCCCATATGTCTTACGCTTAAGTTGGTATAATATGTTGTATTCCACCTATTTCACGGCAGCCTCTCTAACTCAATTATCTATGATAGTATGATACGAAAAGATACGTTATGTTGGTACTCAGTTGAGTAAGGTACCGGGTGCCCGTCGCGGTCCATCGGTTTGGGTTGTGACAAAAGTGGTATCAGAGCAGTTCTGTCCTAGGGAATCTACAAGTCGTGTCTAGTAGAGTCTTGTTTATGGGTGTATCGTGCACCACACTTATAAGCAAGAGGCTATAGGGTATTTAGGACTGTCACTCTTTCTTCTTACTCTAGATCGTGTGATATAGCTCAACTATAATAACTCAACCTTATTCGTAATACAATGATGCTATATAGTTGTGGAAGAGTTGAGTCAGACGAACTTAATTTTCGCATCATGCTTATGATGAGTAAATGAGAGGTCTTCAGCAGATCATGCATGTACTAAAAGGTGTACGATTCTTGATAAGGAACTTTTAGGAAAGAATACTTATCTACTCTTACGTTAAAAAGGAATAATGGAATCAAGAGTTAGTCACGAGTTGCAGCAAGTAAAAGAAGCAAGGTGAAGAAGGGTACGAGGTACCCAGTTAATAAAGATTATCCTTATTTACCATTTAGGAAGAGAAATATAAGCATTGTGAGTTACCCTCAACAGTAACAGATGTACATACCGTCGGCCACACCTATCTCAGTCATGCCCTATGAAGCTAACATATATAGTTAAAAAGAAGGACAAGATAGTAGGATCCGATTGGGATTAGTGTAACCCAAAATGATGAATGGATAGTTTGCGTTAGTTTACATCTCCGAAGGATATTACAAAGGTGCTAATAGATCGTCGTGTGGGACACCTAGACGGTGCACTTTAAGATAGTACAACTAGATGTGAGTACTGCAAAGATAGTCACTGGAAGCCTCGAAGAGATAAATATTACCTTGGTATGACTCCCATCCCTAGTACAAAAGTGCTAGGAAACTTGAAGAGCTAGTAGGTGGAGCAAGGGGAGCTAAAAGCAAAAGAATGTCTTGTTCAAGTTTTTGGAATAAATTAATAGATATAAATGTTAGCAAGAAGTAAGGAAAGAGTTAATGATGCATTATGAGTAAGATGTGATACATGGATGACAATGGTAGATGAAAAAGATGACAGTATTAGAGAATCTATAGTCAAGTGAAGGAAAGACAAGAGGTGATAGGCCTTGAGACAACAAAAGAGTATAGGCCATAAAGTCATATCCTCATTTCAAGAAATAAGTTCGTGACTCCAAGGAACAATTAGAGTAATGGAAATCAGTATAGGCTGGTGAAAAAGATAAACTAAATGTGAATTAGGGACTGTATGTACCAGTTACATTAACTGTCACCCTCGCGAGTAAGGAATTTTGTTATCCTTGGTGTAGAAGGATCATCGCAAGGAGTAAGGGTCATCGACGATGTGAAAAGACATCAGAGATGAAAAAGATAAAACATCTATACGTAGACCATCTAGCACTAAATCTTAGTACTCCCCTCAAGGGGGGAATATGGAGTGATGTGGCATTAAGACACAATTAAGTGGTTCCAGTAACTATGGAATGGTAAAGAAAGACTGAGATAAAAATGAGAAAGGAATGAGATTGCACTTATCCGGGGGTTGTAGGCCATAACTTGTTTTTCCATTAGAGAGCTCGGGGGAAGGACATTTTGGACGATCTTTTTAGTGGGATTCTTGTGGTAAGTGTTCTTCAATCATTTTTGGTTAAGTTTCATGAATTTGCCTTGATTTTCACCATGCAATTTGAGGAATTAAAGTAGAAAAGTTGGGAAAAATGGGAGGAAATTTTGGAAAATTCTTTTAGTGTTTTGAGTGGGCAATTGAGGTCGGATTTTGGTAAATTTGGTATGGGTAGACTCATAAGGGAATGAGGATTCTAGTGATGTAAATTTTATCGAATTTCGAGATGTGGGCCTGGGGCTCGGGTTTGGCCGAACTTCGAGATTATTGTATAATTTGATAGTTTTCGATTGGGTTATGTTCCTTTGGTATATATTAATGATATTAAACTAGTTTTGGATAGATTTGGAGCAATCGGGAGCCAATTCGAGGGGTAAGAGCATAGTGGACTAGTGTTGTGGCCCGGTAGAGGTATGTAATGGTTATAAATCTTGTCCTGAGTGTATGAAACCCCGAACTACATATTTCTCACTGATTTTTGAATGGCGCACATGTCGGAGGACGAGCATGTGGCGCGCACTGATTTTTGGATTGGACTAGGTCCTCTCCGTGGCAACTAATGAGTTGCATGCTTTACTCAAAACCTTATGATAAATTATGTTCTAAAGATTGTTGAAATATTTGGGCTATAAGCCGTGTTTGGGGCCTCGTGCCGATCTGTTTAGACCCCTTGGGGTCTTTTTACTGCTGTTTTCCTCACTATTTATTGATGATTTCACTCAGACACATTGTGCTTACTGTTTTCGAAACTCAGCCTGATTTACACTACTTTGAGCTTTAAAAAAATGATGATTTGGGTCGAGTACCTTATTTTATTGATTCGCCCGAGGGGCTTTTTGAGTGGTTCTGCTGATTGAGGCCGAGGGCTTGATTGTGAGGATATGATACGCCATGAGGTGGCTTGTTATTAGCGCTTGGGCTGAAGGATCACCTCCAGAGTCTGCACACACCCCCAGTGAGCGCACAGAGTGCCGAGTGACGAGTGATTGGGAGGCATGAGTGACTGTGAGGTGCTGAGTGACTTTGAGGTGCTGAGCGACTGATTATGAGTGACTGTGAGGCATGCCCGAGGGGCTGATTATGATACATGTTTTTGCCCGAGGGGCTAGTTATGATTTTACTACTTTCACTCTGAACTTATGAAATATGTTTTTCCCGAGGGTCCTCTATATGATTCATTTCATTTTCGTACTAAATCTTTCAGTTTAGAGCTGTTGAAAATAAACATTTTCAAAGGACTTTTTCTGAGGTTGGTTTTAAGGTATAATGATTTCATATATCTATGTTTACGCTATTGAAAAGTAAGGTTGTGTATAATGTGATTTGATGACATTAATTTTATGTGTTTCCTTGCCTCTTAGACTTGATTTATTTTCATTGCTACTGAGTTGGCGTACTTACATTACTCCTTGCACCCCTGTGTGCAGATTCAGGTGCAGATACCGAGCATTAGCCATTCATTCCGTGCGGAGCCGGATTGCAGGACATAGAGATCTCTTTTTTCCCTTCTTGTTGTATTTAGCTATTTATTCGAAGCTTGTGTATTATAATAGTATATCTTTGGCTTATTTTCCTTAGATGCTCATGACGGGTTGGCTCCGGGTTTTGGGATTGGTGGCACTGTTTATTGGCCTACTTTATTTAGAAAGTTTGTATATTTTATGAAATGCTTGAAATTGGATTGGGATTTTGAAAGAAATTGTAAACATGTGGTTATTGGCTAGCCTAGTTCCACGATAGGCGCCATCATGGCCGGTCTGGGTTTTGGGGTCGTGACAGTTTGGTATCAGAGCCTAGGTTACATAGAATTCAATGGTCATGAGCAGGTTTAATAGAGTCTTGCGGATCGGTACGGAGACATCTGTACTTATCTTCGAGAGGCTGCCCAACTTTTAGGAAACATTTCTATCTTTCTTGAACTCTTTCGTGCTCATCCTTTGATTCTTGGGATCTGAACTTACGTTGTTTCATTCTCTCACAGAAGGTGACGACACGCAATACCGATAAAAGTGACCAGTCACCGGCTAGACCAACGAGAGGTCGAGGCCGCGATCGAGGCCATGGTAGAGGAAGGGGCCCAACCCGCATAGCAGCCGGGGCAGTACCACAGGATCCCCCTATCAATGAGGATCAGGTTCCCGCCGATGGGGTTCCTGCAGAACAGGCTCAGGCACCGGCAGTGCCTATAGTTATTCCGGGTCTTCATGAGACACTGTCTCAGATATTGATAGTGTGCACCAGTTTGGCTCAGGCAGTCACCATGTCTTCTACTGCCACCACAGCTCAGGCCGGAAGAGGCAATCAGACTCCATCTGCCCGGGCACCGGGGGCAGCCCCAGCTCAGCCAGTTGCTCCGGTCCAGGATTATGTGGTCCCTGCTATGCCTGAGGACGAGCAATGCAGGTTGGAGAGATTCAACAGACTTCACGCTCCAAATTTTAGCGGTACAGAGGGCGAGGATTCCCAGGGGTTTCTAGATAAGTGCCAGAGGATACTACATACTGCGGGCATTTTGGAGACCAGTGGGGTCTCATTTGTTACGTTTCAGTTTGCGGGTGCAGCCTTTACTTGGTAGGAGTCATTCGAGAGGCGTAGGCTGGTTGGTTCAGCACCTCTCACTTGGCAGCAGTTCTCCACGATCTTTATGGAGAAGTATGTTGCTCAGTCCCATAGACAGGAGCAGCGTAGGCAGTTTGAGCAGCTGTGCCAAGGAGAGTTATCAGTTACTCAGTACGAGATGAGGTTTTCCGTGTTGGCTAGGTATGCTTCAGAGATTCTCCCTACTGATAGGGAAAGGGTGAGGAGGTTTGTAGATGGTCTTTCTTATCAGCTTCGGCTATTTATGACTCGGGAGAGAGTATCGGGTGCTTCATTCGAGCAGGTTATTGACATAGCTCGAGATATTGAGTCTGTTCGCCTCCAGGAGCGGGAGGAGAGGGAGGCCAAGAGGCCTCGTGGTTCGGGAAGTTCTAGTGGTGCTCCCTTCAGGGGGCAGTTTTAGTAGGGTAGGGGCGGTTCATTCATGCCTCCTCAGTCAGGCCGCCTAGCATATAGTGGTGCATCTTCGGGGCATGGTCCCCGTGGTTCTCAGTCAGGCTGCACTTCATTTGGTGCCCTCCCATCCCAGAGTGCAGCTCGAGCACCCCCAGTTCAAGGTTCTTCTATTCATGAGTCTTCCAGTGGCCGTTCGGGTGCTAGGGGTTTCTATCAGTCCCCGCCTCCAGCTCCAGGGAGTTACTTTGAGTGTGGAGAGTTCGGGCACGTGTGGAGGTAGTGTCCCCGCCATCTCAGTGGATCTTATCAGCAGAGGGGCCAGCCCTCGACTTCAGCTCCAGTTACTTTACCACCCACCCAAGCAGTCGGGGGTGGTAGTCAGTCAGCCAGAGGCTGCCCTAAAGGGGGAGGTCGAGCAGGGGGAGGTCAGGCTCGCATGTATGCATTTCCAGCCAGGCCAGATGCTATGGCTTCAGACGTCATGATCGCAGGTATAGTATGTTGCCGAGATGCCTTGGCTTTATTTGACCCTGGTTCTACATATTCCTATGTTTCTTCATATTTTGCCCATTTTCTGGATGTGCCCCGTGAGTCTCTAGTCACCTCTATTCATGTGTCGACTCCGGTGGGCGATACTGTTGTTGTGGACCGTGTGTATCGATTGTGCATGATGTATATTGGGGGTCTGGAGACCCGAGTGGACCTACTATTACTCAGCATGGTCGATTTTGTTGTGATATTGGGCATGGATTGGTTATCTCCGTGTCATGCTATTCTTGATTGTCACGCTAAGACCGTGACCTTAGCTATGTCGGGTTGTCCGAGGGTTGAGTAGAGAGGTTCTTCTGAGTATATGCCTAGCAGGGTGATTTCCTACTTGAAGGCTCAGCGCATGGTTGAGAAAGGATGTTTATCTTATTTGGCCTTTGTAAGGGATGTCAGTGGCGAGACTCCCGCTATTGATTCAGTTCCGGTGGTCCGTGACTTTCCGGATGTGTTTCCTACAGACCTGCCAGGCATGCCACCTGACAGGCAGTTGAAGGTGCACGAGAAAAATTATCTAGTGCACGATCTTGAGCTAGCTGCCATTGTTTACGCCTTGAAGATTTGGCGACATTATTTGTATGGAGTGCAGTGTGAGATTTTCATTGATCATCATAGTTTGCAGTATCTACTAAGGAAGAAGGACTTGAATTTGCGTCAGAGGAGATGGTTATAGCTTCTCAAGGATTATGACCTCACTATTTTATATCATCCGGGGAAGGCCAATGTAGCGGTTGATGCCCTGAGTCTCAGAGCAGAGAGTTTGGGGAGTCTAGCCTACCTTCCAGTAGCATAGCAGCCATTAGCCCTTGATGTTCAGGCCTTAGCGAGTCAGTTGGTGAGATTGGATCTATTAGATCCCTCGAGGGTGTTGGCTTCTGTAGCCTCCAGGTCTTCTCTATACGATCAAATTAGAGCACGCCAGTATGATGATCCACATTTACTTGTTCTTTAGGATAGGGTCCGTCGCGGTGATGTCAGGGAAGTGGTTATTGGTGACGATGGGGTCATGAGGATGCAGGGCCGGATTTGCTTGCCCAATGTAGATGGGCTTCGAGATTTGATTCTAGCAGAGGCTCATAGTTCGCGGTATTCCATCCATGCGGGTGCCGCGAAGATGTATCAGGATTTGAGGCAAGATTATTGGTGGAGGAGGATGAAGAAGGATATTGTGGAATTTTTGGCTCGGTGTCTCAACTGTCAGCAGGTCAAGTATGAGCACCAGAGACCAAGTGGATTGCTTCAGAGGTGTGATATCCCGGCGTGGAAGTGGGAGCGGATCACCATGGACTTCATAGTTGGACTCCCACGGACTTCGAGGAGGTTTGATGTTATATGGGTTATTGTGGATTGGCTGACCAAGTCCGCGCACTTCATTCCTGTTGGTACTACTTATTCTTCGGAGAGGTTAGCTGAGATTTATATCAGGGAGATTGTTCGATTGCATGGGGTTCCAGTTTTTATCATTTCCGATAGAGGCACTCAGTTCAAGTATCAATTTTGGAGAGCCGTACAGAGAGAGTTGGGTACTCAGGTGGAGTTGAGCACATCGTTTCACCCTCAAACCGATGGGCAGTCAGAGCGTACCATTCAGATTTTGGAGGATATGTTGCGTGCTTGTGTGATTTACTTTGATGGTTCATGGGACTAGTTTCTGCCACTAGCGGAGTTTGCGTATAATAACAGCTATCAGTCGAGTATCCAGATGGCTCCGTATGAGGCTTTATATGGTAGGAAGTTCAGATCTCCGGTTGGTTGGTTTGAGCCGGGCGAGGCTAGGCTATTGGGCACAGACTTGGTTCAATACGCGTTGGGTAAGGCAAAGTTGATTCAGGAGCGACTTCGCACGGCGCAGTCTACACAGAAGAGTTATGTGGATCGGAAGGTCTGAGACGTGTCTTTCACGGTTGGGGATAAGGTGTTGCTGAAGGTGTCACCCATGAAGGGTGTTATGAGATTCGGGAAGAGAGGGAAGCTGAGTCCCAGGTTCATTGGGCCATTTGAGGTGCTTCAGAGGGTTGGGGAGGTGGCTTACAGGCTTTCTATGCCTCCCAATCTATCGAGTATTCATCTGGTATTCCATGTTTCGATGCCCGAAAGTATATTGGTGACCCGTCTCATGTTTTGGACTTCAGCTCGGTTCAGCTCGAGGGTGATATGTCATATGAAGTAGAGCCAATGGCTATTTTGGGTCGACAGGTCAGGAAGCTGAGGTCTAAGGATATAGTTTCAGTGAAGGTTCAGTGGAAAGGGCAGCTGGTGGAGGATGCCACCTGGGAGACAGAGCGGGAGATGCGGGACAGATATCCTCACTTATTCGAGACTCCAGGTATGTTTCTAGACCCGTTCGTGGACGAACGTTTGTTTAAGAGGGGGAGAATGTAACGACTCGGCCGGTCGTTCCGTGAGATTTACCCCATTTTCTCCATTTCTACATTTGTTATATATTGCTAGCATGTTTTTGTTGTGTTGGGTCAGTTGGTTTGGGTCTCGAGTGGTCATGGTGAGAATTGAGGCATTTAGTCTCCTAAAGTAGCCTAAAAGTTGAGAAAGTCAACTGAGAGTTTACTTATTGGTGAACGACATCGGAATGTGGATTTTATGGCTCAGATAGCTTCGTTAGGTGATTTTTGAATTAGGAGTGTGATCGGAATAAAGTTTTGATGTCCGGTGTAGGATTAGGCTTGAATTGGCGAAAGTTAGTTTTTTGGCGATTTTCGACCGACAGTGGAAAATAGGCTATCGGGGTCGGGATGGGATTCCGAAAGTTGGAACAAGTCCGTAATGTCATTTTCGGTATGTGTGCAAAATTTCAGGTCAATCTGAGGTGTTTTGGTTGGTTTCGGCGTAGTTGGCGAAATTTAGAAGTTCCAAAGTTCATAGGCTTGAATTTGATGTGATTTTGCTTGAGGTCCCGAGGACCTCGGGTGTGTTTCGGTTGGTTAACGGACCAACTCTTGGCTTGAAAACTAGGCAGATTTTTGCTGGTGTGAGATTCTGGTTTCCTTCTACGCGATCGCGGGAGGGTGTTTGCGATCGCGTAGACCTAGCTGGTGATGGCAGGATTTTGGTTATATGTGATCCCATGGTGGAGGTCCCGATCGCATGAGTGTGAGGTTGTTGTGCAATGCAATTGCGTGGGTTTATGTCCTGCTGAACCGTGATCGCGTGTGGATGTCTGCAATCGCGTAGTGTAATTTGATTGGGCAGCAGATTTTTTCTTCGCGATCACGTGGGAGCTTCCGCGATCGCAGTGAAGAAAGAGGCCTGGCCAGACAATTTTTAAGTTATATTTCGTGGGTTCTTGGCCATAACTTGTTTTTCCATTAGAGAGCTCGGGGGAAGGACATTTTGGACGATCTTTTCAGTGGGGTTCTTGTGGTAAGTGTTCTTCAATCATTTTTGGTTCAATTTCATGAATTTGCCTTTATTTTCACCATGCAATTTGAGGAATTAAAGTAGAAAAGTTGGGAAAAATGGGAGGAAAAAATGGAAAATTCTTTTGGTGTTTTGAGTTGGCAATTCAGGTCGGATTTTGGTAAATTTGGTATGGGTAGACCCGTAAGGGAATGAGGATTCTAGTGATGTAAATTTTATCGAATTCCAAGACGTGGGCCCGGGGCTCAGGTTTGGCCGAACTTCGAAATTCTTGTATAATTTGATAGTTTTCAATTGGGTTGTGTTCCTTTGGTATATATTAATGATATTAAACTGGTTTTGGCTAGATTCGGAGCAATCGGGAACCAATTCGAGGGGCAAGAGCATAGCGGACTAGTGTTGTGGCCCGGTAAAGGTAAGTAATGGTTATAGATCTTATCCTGAGGGTATGAAACCCCGGACTACATATTTCTCACTGATTTTTGAATGGCGCACATGTCGGAGGACGAGTATGTGGCGGGCACTGATTGTTGGATTGGACTAGGTCCTCTCCGCGGCAAATAATGAGTTGCATGTTTTACTCAAAACCTTATGATAAATTATGTTCTAAAGATTGTTGAAATATTTGGGCTATAAGCCATGTTTGGGGCCTCGTGCCGATCTCTTTAGACCCTTGGGGGCTTTTTACTGTTGTTTTCCTCACTATTTATTGATTATTTCACTCAGCCACATTGTACTTACTGTTTTCGAAACTCAGCCTGATTTACACTACTTTGAGCTTTAAAAAATGATATTTTGGGTTGAGCACCCAATTTCACTGATTCGCCTGATGGGCTTTTCGAGTGGTTTTGCTGAGTGAGGCCGAGGGCTTGATTGTGAGGATATGGTACGCCGCGAGGTGGCTTGATATTAGCGCTTGGGATGAAGGATCCCCTCCGGAGTCTGCACACACCCCCAGTGAGCGCATAGAGTGCCGAGTGACGAGTGACGAAGTGATTGGGAGGCATGAGTGACTGTGAGGTGCTGAGCGACTGATTATGAGTGACTGTGAGGCATGCCCGAGGGGCTGATTATGATACATGTTTTTGCACGAGGGGCTACTTATGATTTTACTATTTTCACTCTGAACTTATGAAATATGTTTTACCCGAGGGGCCTCTATATGATTCATTTCATTTTCATACTAAATCTTTCGGTTTGGAGCTGTTGAAAATAAACATTTTCAAAGGACTTTTTCTGAGGTTGGTTTTAAGGCATGATGATGTAACGACCCGGCCGGTCGTTCCGAGATTCTAGCCTCGGTTTCCCCTTTTCTACTTCATTTTATGTTGTTCAGCTTCATTTATGTGTGTTGGGTCGGTTGGTTCGGGCTCAGAGTGGTCATGGTGAAAATTGAGGTGCTTGGTTCTTCAAGTTAGGCTAATAGTTGAGAAAGTCAACTGAGAGTTGATTTATTGGTGAACGACCCCAGAGTGCAGATTTTATGGCTTGGATACCTTCGTTAGGTGATTTGGGACTTAGGAGTGTGTTCAAAATATTTTTGTGATGTCCGGAGTAGAAATACGCTTGAATTGGCGAAAGTTAGTTTTTGGCGATTTCCGATCGGCAGTGGAAAATAGGCTATCGGGGTCGGAATGGGATTCCGGAAGTTGGAGCAAATCTATAATGTCATTTTGGGTATGTGTGCAAAATTCAGGTCAATCTGAGGTGTTTCGGTCGGTTTCGGCGTCGTTGGCGAAATTTAGAAGTTCCAAAGTTCATAGGTTTGAATTTGATGTGATTTTGGTGTTTTCGTGTTTTTTTTGGTGTTTCGAAGGATCGACTAAGTTTGAATCATGTTATGGGATATGTTGGTATGTTTGGTTAAGGTCCCGAGGGTCTCCGGTGTGTTTCGGGTGTGGTTAACGGACCAACTCTTGGCTTGAATACCGGGTAGATTTTTGCAGGTGTGAGTTTCTGGTTTCCTTCTACGCGATCGCGGGAGGAAGTTTTCGATCACGTAGACTTAGCTGGGGATGGCAGGATTTTTGTTATATGCAATCGCATGGTACAAGTCGCGATTGAGTGAGTATGAGTTTGTTGGGCAGTGCGATCGCGTAGTGATGTTTGCGTTCGCATAGAGTTAAAGGGGCGTGTGAGTGGGATAAGTCGTTGTTCTTCGCGATCGCGTAGAGTGGTTTGCGATAGCGTGGGTTTATGTGCTGATGAATCGCGATCGGGTGTGGATGTCTGCGATCGCGTAGGGTAATTTGATGGGGCAGCAGATTTGTTCTTCGCGATCGCATTTGAGGGGCAAGAGCATTGCGGACTAGTGTTGTGGCCCGGTAGAGGTAAGTAATGGTTATAAATCCTGCCCTGCGGGTATGAAACCCCAGACTTTACATCCTTTCACGGATTTGGAGTGACGCACACACTGGATGACGAGTGTGGGGCGTGCACGAACTGAAAATTTGGAAATATGTTCCTTTTTAGGCAACTATTGAGTTGCGAAACTGCTTTTAAAGCATATGTTTATTAGTATTACTATGTTTTGTTATACTTGGGTTGTAAGCCATGTTTGGGGCCTAGTGCCGATCTGTTTTAACCCCTTGGGGCTATTTTATTGATATTCCTCACTTTGAAACTATGATTTTACACTCAGTCTTTCTTGCTAAATTGTTTTGACACTCAGAGTTTGTTGATATTATTTTTTGAAATGAAATACTGTTTTGGGTCGAGAACCCCGTTTTGTTTATGGCCCGAGTGGCGTGCTGAGAGTGTCTAACTGAGTGAGGCCGAGGGCCAATGTCTTGAGGATGTTATGATATGAGAGAGGTCGGGTGCCTGAGAGTGATTGATGCCATGATTTGGCTTGTTTATAGCGCTTGGGCTGTAGGAGCCCCTCAGGAGTCTGTACATACCCCCAGTGAGCGCAAGTACCTACAGAGTGACGAGTTCCAAGTGACGAGTGATTGGGAGGCATGAGTGACTGTGAGTTGCTGAGTGACTGATTACGAGTGATGGTGAGGTATGCCCGAGGGGCTGATTATGAGTGACTGTGAGGCATGCCCGAGGGACTGATGATGATATATGTTTTTCTCGAGGGGCTACTGATGATTTACTACTTTCACTCTGAGTTATGAAATATGTTTTGCCTGAGGGGCTACAGATGATTTACTACTTTCACTCTGAGTTATGAAATATGTTTTGCCCCAGGGGCTACTGATGATTTACTACTCTCACTCTGAGCTTATGAAATATGTTTCGCCCCAGGGGCCTCTATATGATTCATTTCATTTTTATACTAAATCTTTCAGTTTGAAGTTGTTGAAAATATACATTCTTCAAAGGATTTTTCCGAAGTTTATTTTTAGGCATGATGATTTCACATATCTATGTTATACTGTTGGAAAGAAAGGTTGTGCCTCTTGTGATTTGATGACATTGATTTTATGTGTTTTTTGCTGCTCAGACTTGATTTAATTTCATTACTAATAAGTTGGCGTACTCATATTCCTCCCTACACCTTGTGTGCAGATTCAGGTGTTAGGGCAGGGTGAGTTGTCGATCTGTTCCAGAGATTCTCAGAGGTTTGCGAGGTAGTTGCATGCATCTGCAGTCCTGCTCCCTCTCCTGTTTAATATTATAGAATTTATTTTTGTTGATTTGTATATTTATGTAGATGCTCATGACCAGTGACTCCGGGTTCTCGGGGGATTGTATTTAATGTTCAGTATAGATTTAACTGTTTTATAAATGTTTAAAGGAACTTTTATGGGTAATCGGTATAGTAAAGAGGTAAATGGGAGTTTATTATGATTTGAGTGAAGTTTTGGCTGGCCTAGTTCCATGATAGGCGCCATCACGAATGGCCTGGATTTGGGGTCGTGACAGATGATTTCATATATCTGTGTTTACACTATTAGAAAGTAAGGTTGTGTATAATGTGATTTGATGACATTGATTTTGTGTGTTTCCTTGCCGCTTAGACTTGATTTATTTTCATTACTACTGAGTTGGCGTACTCACATTACTCCTTGCACCCCTGTGTGCAGATTCAGGTGCAGATACCGAGCATTAGCAATTCATTCCCTGTGGAGCCGGATTGCGGGATATAGAGGTAGTTGTTCAGCGTCCGCAGCATCTTTGTTTTCCCTTCTTTTTGTATCTAGCTATTTATTCGAAGGTTTTGTATTATAATAGTATATCTTTGGCTTATTTTACTTAGATGATCATGATGGGTTGGCTCCAGGTTTTGGGGTTGGTGGCACTGTTTATTGGCCTACTTTATTTTGTAACTCTGTATATTTTATGAAATGCTTGAAATTAGATTGGGATTTTGAAAGAAATTGTAAACATGTGGTTATTGGCTAGCCTAGTTCCACGATAGGCGCCATCACGGCCGGTCTGGGTATTGGGATCATGACAAATACCCTTCGAAAATGTCAAACTAAAGAAAACAATCCATCCACCATTTTGGGTCAATCTAACCCCAGCCGGATCCTAATATCCCGTCCTTCTCTTAAACCATATTTGTTAGCTCCCATAGAGCATAATTGAGATGGGCGTAGCTAATTGTATATATCTCTGTTATTGTTGAAGGTAACTCAAAAGGCTTATATTCCTCTGCCTGAATTGTAAATACTGATAATCTTCATTAATTAGGACCCTCGTACCCTTCTTCATCTTTCTTCTTTTACTTGTCCAAACTCGTATCTATCTTCTGAATCTTTCATTGCCTTTCACCATAGGGGTGGATAGATATTCTTGCCTTAAGGCTCCTTATCAAGAGACTTACATGTCTTAGTACACACATGATCTACTGAAGACCTTACATTAACTCATCATAAGCATCATGAAAAATCGAGTTCCCCTGACTCAACCCTTCCATAGCCACATTCAATCTCTTACCAACTGCCTTTCTGGATGTAGGCATCGTCATATTATGAATAGGATAAAGTTTAGGAAATTGAGTTCTTACAACTGAGCTCTACCACACGATCTAGAGTAAGAAGAAACAGTGACAGTCCTAAATTCCCTTTAGCCTCCTGCTTATAAGTGTGGTGCATGACACACCCATAAATAAGACTCTATTAGACACGGCTTGTAGACTCACTAGGACAGAACTGCTCTGATACCACTTTTGTCATGACCCAACCGATGGGCCGCGACGGGCACCACTTACCTTACTCAAACGAGTACCAACATAACATATCTTTTTGTATCATGCTATCATAGGTAAATGAGACGTAAAGGCTGCCATAGGATAACTAGAATAAAACATTTAATACTAACTTATACATAAGACATACGCGCCTATAAGACCAAAATAATCACTCGTACACTAAACATTGGCCGACAAGGCCATACAATCTTTTACGTACATGACATATGTCTACAAGCTTCTAAGAGTAGATAACTACCATAAGGTTGGGATAGGCCCTGCCGTACCAATCAATACATGTACTAATCATACGAACCAAGTAAGAGACTCCTGAGGAAATGACAAAGGTAACCAAGCGAAGCACCAACGTTTAAGCCTTGGTGGTGTGGTCCCCACTTGGTGGATGACAAAGGTACCTTAATTCTCAAAATATGACATTTAAGTAAGGCTTAATGACTCACTCAAATTGGATGGGGGTCTACCACGTTGGGGGGAGTTTTATCTTTATCAAAATAATTCCTTAATTAATTGGGTAATATTTCATTATCCAATAATTAATTAATTACCCACATAATTAAGAATTATCTCAAATTACTTAAAATACTACTCATTTTTAACACACTTTATACATCATAGAATCATGGTCATGTGGTACCCTGTATGGTACTAGTCCATAAATACCGGGTATTTTAGTTCAGGCCGTATTTTATCCTAAAATGTCAAACCTCGACGAAATTCACTTCTTCGATTTGCCTACCCTCTGACCTTCACGAATTTACTCATCACTTGTTTGAAGTAGCATAATGCTTATAATCTCAAATTAATCCTATTCCCGAACTTACGTCGATTAACTTACGATGAAACTTTAACGTACGAAAATACGGGATGTAATATCTCATCTCTGAGCTTTCATCAATTTGATTATGGCATACTTTTATGTAAGAAAACATGGGGTGTAACACAATGATTCTAGAAGTCGAGTGTGTAAACACAACGGAACCCAATGAGACAATATAAAATAAGCATGGAAGGTTTGCAGATGTTCATAATGAGTTCTCCACGGTTTTTGACTTGAAAAGTACCCAGAAGCTAATGAAAGATAGGGAAACATAAGAAGCAGATGTTATGCTATGATAACCCCCAAAGGTGAATTTGGTCTTGGCGGAGAGCCTATTTAGGGTCCTTATGAGAAATGAAGTGTTATAGTGACACATAGAAGGACGCGATCTCTCATGGTTATCGAACAAGTGTTGGGAAATTAGCACAATGAATTCACTAACTAAGGAACACAATTAACACATATTGTAGAGGTATAAAGAGAAAATGAACATTTGTTATGAGCTGGACATGTTTCTGCTATATTAACCTCCAAACTGCAATACAAGACCACGTCACGGGCAACCACAATACTAGGAACAAAGTCAGCTACTTACTGCGGGATGTCCCAAGTGGACACGAAAGTTATACTAAGATGTCAACACAAGATCTTCCTATGACGGAGATGTGAGGATCTCAATTTTCAGAGAGACTTTATGCACACAGTGACCATTTCGATTGACATGCACACATATGATAGGTGCTGAGGTATGCTCTTATGTTACTAAATAATGGGGGGGGGGTTATGATAATGCTCACAAGGGGGTAAAGTGACACCCAAATCCTATGATCCACATACCTAGGAGAGGAAGGAAGAGGCTCAAGAAAGATCTAAACACTAGGTTGTCTTACATTGTATTTGATACCACGTAGGTAAACAATGTGATGGTGTATGCATAAGCACAAATGAGAAGATGTTATCCATTTGAAATAGGAGGTTCTATGAGAAATTCATCAGGTATAGTACTTTGTTAAGAATTTTGGGAAGCAAGTGGGAAGTATTAACCTTGGGTTTTGATTCAATTCAAAGAAATCATTTTAGAACTCAATTCCTCAAGAGGTTGTAAGTAAGATAAGGTGTCACGACCCAAAATCCCTAAGGCCGTGATGGCGTCGGACACAAGTTCAGGCAAGCCAAAACATTAATTTATTGAAATAACTTTCCAGTTTTTAACATTTTCGAAATTGTTACTTTCTGTTGCATCTCATAATCAAACAAATAAATTTTGTAAAATTAAATATGACAGCACATCAATATAATTTAATGAAGCAAATCCCAACACGTCCCCAGAACCCGGTGTCACAAGTACATGAGCAACTTCTATGAATTTTACAAATATTACAAAGCCTGTCTGAAATACAACTGGACAAAGAAATTTAAAATGAAATAGATACAACATGAAGGTGACTCCGTCAGCTGCGGATCGCCTCTGGAAGATGCAGCTCACCTAAGTCTCCAAATCTTCCATATTGCCATGAAGGTACCTGTGCAATAAAATGCACAGCAAGTGCAGCATGAGTACGAAAACAATGTGTTCTTAGTAAGTCGCCCGCCTAACCTCAGAGAGGTAGTGACGAGGGGGAAAATTAGACTCTTACTAAGGTCCGACAATACAACATGTGACAGAATATGATGAAATACAATAGACATGAAAGACGGCGAGCAACAAGTACATAGCAAATAACGGAATCCAGATAATAACTGAAAGGAACAAAAAGGTACTAAAATATCCTTTTAACAAATACCTGACACTCCAGTGACAAGTGACTCAGAACTCAAGTGATCATAGACATACCAGGACAAGACAACCGGCTGGAGTCATAAAGGTGGTCATAGGGACTGGGGTCATAAAGCTATCCCACGATCGTAAATCATATCTGCGACTCGCGTGCTGACTCGATATAATAATAAGCTATCCCACAATCGTGCATCATCCCTGCGACTCGTGTGCTGACTCGATATAATAAGTTATCCCAAGATCGCGCATCATCCCTGCGACTCGTGTGCTGAATCGATAATAATAATAAGTTATCCCACGGTCGCGCATCATACCTGCGGCTCGTGTGCTGACTCGATAATAATAATAAGCTATCCCACGGCCGCGTATCATAGTTGCAGCTCGTGTGCTGACTCGATAAAAATATATATATTTAACATAAAGCTCCCCTCGATCGCGAATCATGCCTGCGACTCGAGTGTTGACATATTTCCACACATTTAAGTCCACTTTTTATTAAGAACAATAGTTTTTCTCATGGAAAATAGTAAAATTCCGTATTCAAAGAAGCATGAAACATAGGTTTCGAAATCATTTGTTTTTTAAACTCATTTGTCAAATTTAACGGTGTTCCTCGATACGACCTAATCCAGGTACACATATATTTAAAACGGAAATAAATTCTCTTTAGAAGGATAACAGTATGAACTCCAGCTTTCTTTTAAATATTTAATTATGTTTTCGGTCATATTAACAGTTCAATGATACCGACAGGGTTACAGGTACACACATAAAGCATGCTAGTGGGTCCTAGGCTACCCGGACATAAGCCTATTAGTAGCTACGCACGGACTCCCACCACCTCGTGCGTACGTAGCCCCCGAAGATAATAACATATACTGAATTAATTCACCTAGGGGACGATTCCCCCTCACGAAGTTAGAGAGGAGACTTACCTCGCTCCGAAGTTCCAACACCGGCTTCCAAGCCCTTCCGATGACCCCAACGGACGCACCACGCTCCGAAACTACCACATACATGACAAAGCAGTGAAAATTCATTCTAATACTCACAATAATTTCAGATTATACACTTTCCCAACCCCGCTTAGCGAAATGACCAAAATGCCCTCCGGCCCACGTGCCCGGAAATCCAAAATTCTCGAAGATGCCTCCTACCCATAGCCTTACTAACTCAATTATATAATTTACTCTAATGTTCATGTTCAATTCGTGGCCAAAAATCCAATTTTACCAAATTCTAGGTTTCTTCAAAGTTTCACAATTTTCCTACCAATTTCATGCTCAAAAATCCATGTAATATCTTGTATTTGACCTCAGAACCAAGTAGATAAACTTACCTCTTGAAGTTTGGTGAAATCCCCCTTAAAAGCTCTTCAAAAATCGCCTATCCCATGAAGAAAGTGAAGAAAATGAACTAAACTCTCGCTTAAAAACAATCTACTCAGGCCCATTTTCCGCACCTGCGGATCCTTCATCCGCACCTGTGATCCCGCATGTGCCACCAATTCACCCGCACCTGCGGTTTCCCAAATCTCCAGCCAAATCGCACATGCGCCCTATTTCCCGCACCTGCGACTTCGCTGGTGCAGAATATTCATCGCACCTACGGTTCCCAGCCAGGCCACGCCAAACTCGCACCTGCGACTTCCAGGCCGCACCTGCGGCCAATTCCTCGCAGGTGCGGTTGCACCAGATGACAGAAGAAACCAGCCCTTTCCAACCTTCAACTTTGATCTGTTAACCACCCGGAATCCACCCGAGGCCCCCGGGACCCCGTCCAATCATACCAACCTATCCCAAAACATAACACTGACTTGCTCGAGCCCTCAAATCACATCAAACAACGCCGAAATCACGAATAGCACTCAAATCCAATTCTTTAAGAACTTAGAATTTCAAGCTTCTACACCCGACGCTGAAACCTATCAAATCATGCCCGATTGACCTCAAATTTTGCGCACAAGTCATATTCAACATTACAGACCTTCTCCAACTTCCGGAATCGTATTCCGACCTCGATATCAAAACTTCCACTTCCGACCGGATTTCCCAAAAACCTTCAAATTTCTATCTTTAGCTAAATGACTCCAAAATGACCTACAGACAACCAAATTCACTTCCGATCGGCTCCCAACTCCAGAATCACCATACGAAGCTATTCCCAGACTCGGAATCACAAAAGGACATCAATATCATTGAAATGCGCTTCAAGCCAAACTTAGGAAATTTCTTCAAAAATGCTGACTTCCACAATATACACCAAAACGCTCTCGGTTACCCAAATCCCGATGCGGACATACGCCTAAGTCTAATATCACCATACGAACCTGCTAGAACCTTCGGATCCTGATTCCGAGCTTGTTTACTCAAAATTCCAGTCTTACTCAATTTCTTAAACTTAAGGCTTCTGAAATGAGAATTTTCCTTTAAATCTAACTCTGAACCTCCTGAATTTCAAATCTGACCATACACACAAGTCACAATACCCGAAATGAAGCTGCTCATGACTCCCAACTGCTGAACGACACGCTGGGTCTCAAAACGACCGGTCGGGTCGTTACATTCTCCCCCACTTAAACCGACGTTCGTCCTCGAACGTGCTAAGAACTGCTCTGGAGTTACCTGAAATTGTTGTTTAACATCTCGAGCACCTGACCGTGCTACCACAACCCAGTCGAGCACAATAGCTTGATCAAATTTGGAGACTTCTTCTTTATTCATATAATAAGCTCAGAATTCATTCAAACACTTGAAATTTCTCTAACCTTGCCTAGTTTCAATATATATAAGCACTGTATCAACTAGCACACGATATACCCGATCATAACTGCATACCCTTGCCGAATCGGCACCATGCACCACACAACTCATCATCTGACCACAATGACGCTCCCTGAACCTTAATGGCCAAAATTCCACGAATCTGATACTCCCAATGCACCTCATAAAAACTATACATACATCCTGCTATAATGCTGACGATACCACCACAACGGAGGAAATGTGCAGAAATTCATACTCAACCGCAGAGTTAACAAATCCTTGAATACCTCATTTTTACTAGAATCGTCACTTTCCTTATGAACCTGGATGATGGTAGTTGTTTTTTAATATACACTCCACATAACCTTATCGTACTGATCCCTGATCCGATAATCTGGTCTCACCCAGTATGAACTGCTCAGACAGTAAATCACCCCAAACATGGCTAACAGCCTCACATGATACCACATCACGCCAATAGGCCATAACTCGAACATGATATATAGAAGCGACTCAGGACGGAACTATTCAGCTCACTCAACTAATATGAATTCTTACCAAAAAACGTAAATAAAACACAAGAAAATAAATACATATTAACCCTTCTTATCATCACACTATTGCGGCATGCAACCCGATCCAAATAACATACTCGTGGCGGCGTGCCACCTGATCCAAAATAACATCACCGTGGCGGCGTGCCACCCGACCCAGATAACATAAAACTCACGTAAGGAAATATATACAGAGTTGATTCACTCACTATTACAATTACTGAATATCGATCACAAGCATGCTAAGTGCATAATATCATCCTGGGGAGACTGATAAAGCCATAGGCTGCAAAACTCAAGCACAACTGAGGTGCGATATATATACATTTACTCTGGATCTCAAGATCTATCCTGCTCACATAACATCCCCTACGCGGGACCTCAACACATAAGGAATTCTCAAGCCATTTTCACAACTCACACGACACAATCACCATAACACCTAAATCCGACGAAGACGGAACAACACCCGTTGTTCTAATATCTTTCCATGAAAAGATGCTCTACTGAAAGGAACATGCCTGGCTCACACGAAGCCCATAATCATATATAAATCCATCCACAAATATCGAGCCACCTTGCTTGCATCAAACTTAGCTATTAGCTTCTGCCTGGGTCCACATTAACCCTACCTTTTCTCATAATACACGAGAACAATCGTCATCACCTGGACTAACACCCCAAAATCCATAATCAACTGAACCGAACACCCTCTAGGCATAAATTCTCAATTAAGCAATATTGCACTTCTTCATACTCAGTCCAAATCTGAATTCCATCAAGTGACTACATGTCACACTTTATACAATCTTTTCGCGGTCATGCTTCCACGACCTCCCACACAAGGCAACCAGTCTGCACATCCATGACACCGACCATGCTAAAGCCGCAAAGCACATCAATAACCCATGACCAGGGTATAAAGCCTCTTCCACCGAATATCGATCTCAGGCGACACTGAAGATAATACCAGCTTATACTGAACTTTCAAATCACTATGTCTTGCTCTTCCGAGCTCATGACATCCTTATAAACATCGGACCTGAATCTCGATTCTTACTCCCAGTTACATACTTCTTCCACCACTTAACATACAAACATGAGGTAGTGCAAGAATCCCATCAAGCTTTCGAACCACCAATAGGGTGAACACTTCATCGAATAGAAACTTTTACTTGACTAAGTTCAAGAGTACCACCTCAACTCACGAGTGAATTCCCACATAAAACCACTGCGACGGCTGAAAAGCCCCGCACACACCGGCATAGACCACATGCATAACTAAATCACATCAAAGGAACCAATCACTGCCGCAAAGGTGCCATTTCAACCATGGATAAATAACCCATCCTCTTTTAATCACCATTAATTGCCTCAGGAACAATAACAACTTCCTTCAACCCATAGCAAACTCAACCCTCACTCATCCCGAGTGACCTTGATTCACGAGACTACGCTGTCCAAATCTCGCAACCCGTCTCATACCCTTCTTATACTTCTTTTCTTCAATCCGAAGTCTATTCCTCTCACTCCTCCAATATAATAGAACATTCCAACCATCCTCCCCTTTCTCATAAATTATTCTGCAAAGCCTCGATTCTCGGCCATATTGCTGCCTAAAATCTCGAATCGCCGCATTCTTTAACTTTTGAACTCACTGGGACCGCTATTGAGAGTCACCCACTCTGACTGGCCCCGAATACAATCACTCTGCGGCCCTCCTGGCACAGGAACACCTTTTTCAATGAAACACGTGACTGAGTCGCTATCCCTACAACTCGCCCATGCCTTAATAAAAATCTTCCAAAGCCTATCCCTGACCTGACAGGACCAACCTTTGCACAAATCCATCAAATCCTACGCACAATTACCATTTTGCTCCTCCTTCCTTAGCTGAAATCACTTGCCTATATGCCGACAATTCGCAACCCTATGAGAAGACAACCCTACAGCCCTACTGCAGATGGTGGGACTCCCCCACTTAGCCCGAAGCCACTCCTAGCACCACCCTAGACCCTGCTGAGATCCTTCCTCCTTTGATAACACGATCTTGCTCAGCCAAACCATCCCAATCTTCCAAATTCCCTTGCTAGCACTCCCCAAATACCCGAATTCCCTAGCATTATTTACACATTCTATCTCCTAGCAACTAGCCACTAGGACCCCTCACAGAAGGTGCCAACCCCGCCATTTCTAACCTATCCCCAGAAGACAACTCACCTGAAGAAATCACTTGCTGACACCTCCCAGCGACGCTGAAATGCATGCTCTTTGCGACCTCAATACCCCATCCTACGCCCTGCTTCATTCTAGGGTCATTCCTGGCCAACCGCATTTCTCAATACTTCCTCTCAATACTCTGACCCCACGCAACCGAAGAAACTATAGCACCGACAAACCTAACACATTCCATTCGATCAATGACAACGACTACACGTCACAGGTGCATACCTCATCTCGATTGAAGACACCAAGTCTTACTACTTTATCAGCTGCAACTAAACCATCCAGAATCCAAATGCCTTCCCTCTGCCGGAATAAAAGCACTGAAATCTCGAAATCATACTCTGAGAAGATCTCCCTTCAACCATTCATCTTCCCCAACACACGGGCAAACGTTCTATTACCATATCGACACCGCGAGATTGAAACGATTTGTAGTTCCACTTTTAAGCTAGGGTTCGCATTTGGGGCTTTTGAATTTGAGTAATGAAATGCGGAAGATACCGGCGGTATTCACGGATTCAGAAGGAAAAAAGGATGGTTTCAAGGTCGATTTGTGACCTTGCACAGATTTATGCAAGGATTTGGTGATTAACGGGTGGGATGGGATGAGAGAAATAAGAGAGAAAAGGGAAAAGGGGGGCGGCTGGTTTGGGACGAGTAATTTTGGGTTCTAGGCGTCTCTTATTTAAAAATCAAGATATGGAACGGGAGTCGTTGGATACTTTGATCAACGACTCTGATCATTTTGATAATTAGAAATTTAGAAATAATTTTATGGGGAAAAATTGATGGCCGTTGGATTCTTTTGATCCAACGATGGAAAATAAACGTGACATGCCTTTAAAATAATTGGAAAAATGGGATTAATCTTGGTGCGTTGATGATATGAATCTACGATTAGGATGGGATCTGTTTGTTTTTTGAGTGAATTGGGACAGATGATGTGGTAAGCTCTGATTGTTTCGTGGAGATATGGTGGATTTCCAAGGTGGATAAGATGAATTTGTTCAGGGTAAAATCCGTTTGGCCTTGGGTAGTGGGAGGAAAATAATTTAAAGAATAGCCACTTTGTATTTAGTAAGATATTTGCAAATATAGCCATTTTGGTTTTAACCCTTTTATAATTAATTTAAATAAACTTAAATAATTTCAATAAATGTAATAGAAATTGTAATCATCAAATACACTACTAATTACTGTAATTAATTAATTAATTTTAAAAATAATTTATTTTCCAAATTATTACCTTAATTTCAAATTATTGAAATAGTGGGCTAATTAACTAAAAATTAAGGAATAACTTATTAAATTAATTATACAACCTATATAATGTATATAAAAGGTTATTTTAACAGTCTCAAAATAGTAAGTATGGTATATCTTATAATCATTACTTACTATTTTTCTTAATAAAAATAGGTATTATTGATTAGAAAATATTTTCAACACATTTATTGCAAATCATTAAGTATAAATAAATTAATTTTAAAACTATTATTGTTGGTAACATGATAGTTTTAAATAAAATAATTATTAACATGTTTTATTTTTTGTGACTATTAAGATAGAAACCATTATCCCACTCGGTGCTTTACTATTTTAAATGGTTATCAAATTTAACTTTAATTGGGTTCTCAAATTAAACTCATTGCCCTTTATCACGTTTTACTTTAACAAATTCTACTTAATTAGTTAACTTATATGATGTTTTACTTTGTTTAAAATTGTCGTTTTACTTTACCTTATTGATTTCTAAATTAAAATCATTTGATACTCTATTTTGTATAAATTGTACTTTATTTTTCTTTATTTGATTTCTAAAATAAACTCATTAACTCATCAGACGCCTTACTTTATTCAAGATTGTTATTATGCCTTATTGTATTTAAATAAATCTCTCGAATATTTTATTTGGCATTTGACACGTATTCAATATGCATGGTAGCACGTGGATTCAGCATGCAAAGGTGATTGATAATGTAGGCACGAGGTTCCATGCGTGTAAGGTTCGAAATTGTGGCTTATGATTTGTGGTTACGAGGTGTGGTGCTTCGGGGAATTCTTGTTGAAAGTCATGCGTTGGGAACAATTTGATTACTTGAATTGTCATTTCTTTCCTTAATTGAGTTCATTCATATTTCATGTGTTTTTTACTTATGTTGCTGCTTTATTACCCTTTTACTTTTTGTTGCCATTTGTGTTCTATTATTCCATTGTTGGTTAGACTTACTTTGATGATCTTTCAATTGCTAGATTTATGTTAATATCTTGCACATGTTTTATGTCTAGTGAGAGTCTCGACTTTCCTCGTCACTACTCCATCGAGGTTAGTCTTGATACTTACTAGCTACCGCTGTGGTGTACTCATGTTTCACGACCCGAATTTCCCACCGCCGGGACCGTGATGGCGCCTAAAATTGAACCCGCTAGGCAAGCCAACGTTAATGTTTATTTACCTTATTCATTTACTTTTAATAGATATCAGTTGAAGTACAAATCAGCAGAAATAAAAGTGCGAGAGAAAACAAAGTCTAACAACTAAATTAAAAGCCATTACGAAAATCATAATACTAAACCCAGAATTTGGTGTCACAACTTAACAGACTATCTATGAATACTACATATAAAGGTCTGAAAAGAATAATTGCATATGTCTCAAAATAAAGAAGAACAAAGTGGAAATAAATTAGGAGGGGACACCAAGGCCTGCGAACGCCTGTAGAACTACCTCAAAATCTTCAAAAGGACTGAAGGCAGCCTCCTCACTCTATGGTCCGTAGGGTCCTGTACCAGGATCTGCACAAAAGTGCAGAGTGTAGCATCAGTACAACCGACCCCATGTACTAAGTAAGTGTCGAGCCTAACCTCGGTGAAGTAGTGACGAGGCTAGGACACGACAACCAACTAAACATGTGCAGTTTAATCATATACGGAGAAAATAATAACAACAAGAATTAAGCAGCTAAATACAAGGAAAAAGGAACATACTGAGGGGAGAAAAAATATCAAATAATGGAAATAAGAAGTAAAGCAATAAATAAGATATCAATTTAAACAACAGAAATAACAGTACAAAATCAAGTGCACAGCATCACCCTTCGTGCTTTTACTCTCATCCTCACCAAATAATAAATAAAATGCACGACATCACCCTTCGTGCTTTTACTCTCATCCTCACCAAATAATAAATAGAATGCACGGCATCACCCTTCATTTTTTTACTCTCATCCTCACCAAATAATAAATAAAATGCACGACATCACCCTTCGTGCTTTTACTCTCATCCTCACCAAATAATAAATAAAATACATGGCATCACCCTTAGTGCTTTATCATCCTCACAATAAATCAATAGAAACGGCACGGCATCACCCTTCGTGCTTTTACTCTCATCCTCACCCAAATAATAAATAGAATGCACGGTATCACCCTTCGTGTTTTTACTCTCATCCTCACCAAATAATAAATAGAATGCACGGCATCACCCTTCGTTCTTTACACTCTTCCTAACCTAATCAAATCAATAACAACAATCCAACAATGAAATCAACAATACAAACAACAATAATAAAAGCCATAACATCCCGGCAAGGGAGTCAACAGTAGAATCAATATCATCCCGGCAAGGGAAACAACTATAACCAATCTCACCTAGTTACTCAATTTCACGTAGTAATTCTCAACTCGAGCCAATACTCAACAATGATCAATACCAAAGAAACACCACTAACATAAATAATTGTCAAATTAAACTCAAGTAATGCTTAATGAAAAATCACATAAATCAAAATATTCGACTCACGACATGCTTGACATCAACGTATAGGTACTCGTCACCACGCCTATGTGTTGCACATTATACTAACACGTAGCGAATAAGACACAATAACTATTCCCTCAAGCTAAGGTTAATCCAAACACTTACCTCGAATTCCACGACCAAACTCAAGCCTCAATTACTGCTTTCCCTTTAGAATTCTCCTCCAATTCAATTGTATCTAGACATAATTTGCTTAACAATATCAATAAATGCTAAATAATTCAACCCCAATTCTTAATTATGAGTTTTCTATTGTTCTTCCCAAAAAGTCAAAAATTGACCCCGGGTCCGCTTAGCCAAAACACGAGGTTTGGGACAAAAATCAATCACCCATACTCCTACAAGCCCGAATATATAATTAGTTTCAGAATCCGATCCCAAATTGAGGTCTAAATTCCCAAATTTGTAAAATCCCTAATTTCTACACTTAAAGAACAAAATTTAGGCCTAGACATCTAATGGGTGTTAATGGAAAAGAAGAAAATGAGTTGAAGAACACGAACCTATGATTTGGTGATGAAATTCCTCTTCAAAATCGCCCAAGGTCATATTTTATGGAAAGAGATATGAAATTATGGCCTATTCCCATTTTTGTTACTTTTTTAAACCCGTGGACAGACCCTCTACGCGATCGCGAGATGTCTGATGTGTTCGCATAGCACTGGCCCTATTGGCCTTCGTGTTCGCGTGCATTTGTCCACGTTCGCATAGGGTTTTGACCCCAGTCCCCACCTAAAGCAGTGCGTTCGCGAGTGACCAGACGCGTCCGCATAGAGCAACCCGTCCATGGCTCCGCATTCGCGTCAAGGACTATGCGTTCGCATAGAGTAACCCAGGCCCCTTCCCCGTTTTCTCTACCCATTCGCGTGGGTTACCACGCGTTCGCATAGCATAAAATCACAGACACCGGATACAACAATCTCACACCAGATTTTTATAAGTCCAAACCACTCTGACACCTATCCGAAACTTACCCGAGCCCTCGGGGCTCCAAACCAAACATGCACACAACCTTAAAAACATCCTACGGACTTCCTCGTGCAATCAAATCGCCAAAATAACATCTTAAACAACGAATTTAGCATAAAAACAAAGGAAAATCTCAAGAACTTTCAAAGTTTCAAATTTCACAACTACGGGTCCGAATCACGTCAAATGACCTTCGTTTCTTACCAAATTTTACAGGCATCACTCAAATACTATATTAAACATGCACCGCACTCCGGAACCAAAATACAAGCCCGATACAATCAATTTCAAATATAATCAAATTTCCAAAAACTCTTATAATTTGAGTAAAACAATTTCTTTCAAAATTTCATTTCTCGGGCTTGAAACCTTAGAATTCAATTTCGGGTATATGCCCAAGTCCCATATTCTCCTATGGACCCTCCGTGTAATGACCCGTCAGGTCATTCCATGATATTTACCTCGTTTTCCCCATTTATGCATTTCTTATATATTGCTAGCATGTTCTTGTTGTGTTGGGTCAGTTGATTTGGGTCCGGAGTAGTTATGGTGAGAATTTAGGCATTTAGTCTTTTAAAGTAGCCTAATAATTGAAAAAGTCAACTGAGAGTTGACATATTGGTGAACAACCTCGAAATGCGGATTTTATGGCTCGGATAGCTTCGTTAGGTGATTTGGGACTTAAGAGTGTGTTCGAAATGAAGTTTTGACGTCCGGTGTAGAATTAGGCTTGAATTGGCGAAAGTTAATTTTTGGTGATTTCTGGTCAGCAGTGGAAAATAGGCTATCGGGGTCGGAATGGGGATTCCGGAAGATGGAGCATGTTCATAATGTCTACAAAATTTCAGGTCAATCGGAGGTGTTTCGGTTGGTTTCGGCGTAGTTGGCGAAATTTGGAAGTTTCAAAGTTCATAGGCTTGAATTTGATGCGATTTTGGTGTTGTTGCGTTGTTTTTGGTGTTTCTAAGGCTCGATTAAGTTTTAATGATGTTATGGGATATGTTGGTATATTTGGTTGAGGTCCCGAGGGCTTCGGCTGTGTTTCAGGTGATTAACGGACCAATTCTTGGCTTGAAAACTGGGCAGATTTCTGCTGGTGTGAGGTTCTGGTTTCCTTCTACGTGATCGCGTGAGGATGTTTGCGATAGCGTTGGGTAAAATAGTGGGGCAGGCATTTTTTTCTATGCGATCGCGTGGTTAGGATTGCGATCGCGTAGGTTGGTCAGGTTAGGCAGTGCGATCGCGTAGAGTATTTTGAGGCGTGTGTGTGGGTGGAGAATTGTTCTATGCGATCGCGTGTTTTGGTCTGTGATCGCATTGGTTGGTTGTTCTGTGCATCGTGATCGCGTGCCAATGTTCGCGATCACAGTGAAGGAAATTTAATGCTGGGCAGAATGTTTTAAAAGGCCTGTTGTGCGAAATTGGCTTATATTTTCCCCCATTGTTAACGAGTTGGGAGCACTTTTGAGAGGATTGAAAAGGGAATTGAAGGGAATCACTTGGAGGTATGGTTTTTAACTTCATAACTCGTTTATATGTCGATTTCTAAGTGATTAAACCATAGATATTGCTGGAATTAAACCCAAATAGGGGAAGAAGGGGTGCATGGGTTCTTGTATAATTTGATAGTTTTCGATTGGGTTGAGTTCCTTTGATATATATTGATGATGTTACACTGGTTTTGGCTAGATTCGGAGCAATCGGGAGCCAATTCGAGGGGCAAGAGCATTGAGGACTAGTGTTGTGGCCCGATAGAGGTAAGTAATAGTTATAAATCCTGTCTTGAGGGTATGAAACCCCGGACTTTAAATCCTTTCACGCATTTGGAGTGACGCACACACTGAATGATGAGTGTGGGGTGTGGACGAACTGGAAATTTGGAAATATGTTCCTTTTTAGGCAACTATTGAGTTGCGAAACTGCTTTTTAAGCATATGTTTTACAGTATTACTATGATTTGATATATTTGGGTTGTAAGCCATGTTTGGGGCCTAGTGCCGATCTGTTTTAACCCCTTGGGGGCTATTTCTCACTACTTTGAAACTATGATTTTACACTCAGTCTTTCTTGTGAAATTGTTGACACTCCTATTTGATGATATTACTATTTCTTGAAATGAAATACTATTTTGGGTCGAGAACTCCGTTTATTTATGGCCCGAGTGGCATGATGAGAGTGTCTGACTGAGTGAAGCTGAGGGCCAATATTGTGAGGATGTTATGATATGAGAGAGGCCGAGTGCCTGAGAGTGATTGATGCCATGATTTGGCTTGTTTATAGTGCTTGGGTTGTATGAGCCCCTCCGGAGTCTGTACATACCCCTAGTGAGCGCAGGTACCTACAGAGTGCCGAGTGACGAGTGATTGGGAGGCATGAGTGACTGTGAGGTGCTGAGGGAATGATTACGAGTGATGGTGAGGTATGCCCGAGGGGCTCATTATGAGTGACTGTGAGGCATGCCCGAGGGGCTGATTATGATGCATGTTTCGTCCGAGGGGCTACTTATGATTTTACTACTTTTACTCTGAGCTTATGAAATATGTTTTGCCTGAGGGGCCTCTATATGATTCATTCATTTTATTACTAAACCTTTCGGTTGAAGTTGTTGAACAAAAATATACATTCATCAAAGGATTTTCCTGAAGTTGGTTTTAAGGCATGACGATTTCATATATCTGTATTATACTGTTGGAAAGTAAGGATGTGTATATTGTGATTTAATGGCATTGGGTTTATGTGTTCCCTTACCACTTAGACTTGATTTATTTTCATTACTACTGAGTTGGCGTACTCACATTACTCCCTGCACCTCTGTGTGCAGATTCAGGTGCAGATATCGAGCATTAGCCATAATTTCCGTGCGGAGCCGGATTTGCGGGATATAGAGGTAGTTGTTCAGCATCCGCAGCATCTCTGTTTTTTCCCTTCTTATTGTATCTAGCTTTCATTCGGAGGTTTTGTATTATGATAGTATATTTTGGCTTATTCTTCTAGATGTTCATGACTTGTTGGCTCCGGGTTTTGGGGTTGGTTGCACTGTTTATTGGCCTACTTTATTTAGTAAACATTGTATATTTATGAAATGCTTGGATTTTGGATTGGGATTTTTAAAAAAAATTGTTAACATGTGGTTATTGGCTAGCCTAGTTCCATGATAGGCGCCATCACGGCCGGTTTAGGATTTGGGGTCGTGACAGTTTGGTATTAGAGCTCTAGGTTACATAGGAATCAACGGTCATGAGCAGGTTTAGTAGAGTCTTGCGGATCGGTACGGAGACATATGTACTTATATTCGAGAGGTTGCCAAGCTTTTAGGAAACATTTCTATCTTTCTTAAACTCTTTCGTGCTGATCTACTGATTCTTGAAATCTGAACTTACGTTGTTTCATTCTCTCACAGATGGTGAGGACATGCCATACCGATCAGAGTGACCAGTCACCGGCTAGACTAGTGAGAGGTCGAGGCCATGGTCAAGGCCGTGGTAGAGGTAGGAGCCAGCCCGCGCAGCAGCCGGGGCAGTACAACAGGATCCCCCTATCGATCATGATCAGGTTCCTGCCGATGGTTTCCCAGCGGGACAGACTCAGGCACCAGCAGTGCCTATGGTTATTACGGGTCTTCAGGAGTCCCTGTCTTAGATATTGACAGTATGCACCAGTTTGGCTCAAGCAGTCTCCATGTCTTCCACTGCCACTACAGCTCAGGCCGGAGGAGGCAACCAGACTCCAGCTGCCCGGGCACTTGAGCAGGCTGCACAGGGTATTCAGGCACCGGGAGTAGCCCCAGCTCAGCCAGTTGCTCCGGTCCAGGATTATGTGGTCCCTACTATGCTTGAGGACGAGTAGCGCATGTTGGAGAGATTCAGTAGACTTCAGCCTCCGACTTTCAGTGGTACAGAGGGTGAGGATGCCCAGGGATTTCTAGATAGGTGCCAGAGGATACTGCGTACCGCGGGTATTTTGGAGACCAGTGCGGTCTCATTTGCTACATTTCAGTTTGCGGGTGCTGCCTTTACCTGGTGGGAGTCATTCGAGAGGCGTAGACCGGTTGGTTCAGCACCTCTTACCTGGCGGCAGTTCTCCACAATCTTTTTGGAGAAGTATGTTCCTCAGTCCCACAGAGAGGAGCAGCACAGGCAGTTTGAGCAGCTGCGCTAGGGAGATTTATCAGCTACTCAGTACGAGATGAGGTTCTCCGAGTTGGCTAGGCATACTTCTGAGATTGTCCCTACTGATAGGGAGAAGGTGAGGAAGTTTGTGGATGGTCTTTCTTATCAGCTTCGGTTGCTTATGACTCGGGAGAGAGTATCGGGTGCTTTATTCGAGAAGGTTTTCGACATAGCTCGAGATATCGAGTCCGTTCAGTACCAGGAGCGGGAGGAGAGGGAGGCTAAGAGGCCTCGTGGTTTGGGCAGTTCCAGTGGTGCTCCCTTCAGGAGACAGTTTCAGCAGGGTAGGGGTCGTTCATTCAGGCCTCCTCAGTCAGGCCGCCCAGCATACAGTGATGCATCTTCGGGCCAGGGTCCCCGTGGTTCTCAGTCAGGCCGCACTTTATTTGGTGCCCTCCCAGCTCAGAGTGCATCTCGAGCACCCCTAGTTCAGGGTTCTTCTATGCATGAGTCGTCCAGCGGCCGTACAGGTACTAGGGGTTTCTATCAATTCCTGCCTCCAGCTCCAAGGAGTTGCTTTGAGTGTGGAGAGTTCGGGCACGTGTGGAGGCAGTGTCCCCGCCATTTCAATAGATCTTCTCAGCAGAGGGGCCAACCCTCGACTTTAGCTCCATTCACTTCACCACCCGCCCAGGTAGCCAGGGATGGTGGTCAGCCAGCCAGAGGCCGCCCTAGAGGGGGAGGTCGAGTAGGGGGAGGTCAGGCTCGCATGTATGCATTTCCAGCTAGGTCGGATGCTATGGCCTCAGATGTCGTGATCGCAGGTATTGTCTCAATTTGTTGCTGTGATGCCTTGTCTTTATTTGACCCTGGTTCTACATATTCCTATGTTTCTTCATATTTTGCCGATTTTCTAGATATGCCCCATGAGTCTGTAGTCACCTAGTTCATGTGTCGAATGCGGTGGGCGATACTGTTGTTATGAACCGTGTGTATCGGTTGTGAATGATATCTATTGGGGGTCTGGAGACCCGAGTGGACCTACTGTTACTCAGCATGGTCGATTTTGACGTGATATTGGGCATGGACTGGTTATCTCCGTGCCATGTTGTTCTTGATTGTCACGCTAAGACCATGACCTTAGCTATGCCGGGGTTTCCGAGGGTTGAGTGGAGAGGTTCTTCCGAGTATATGCCTAGCAGGGTGATTTCTTACCAGAAGGCTCAGCGCATGGTTGAGAAAGGGTGTTTATCTTATTTGGCCTTTGTGAGGGATGTCGGTGGTGAGACACCCGCTATGGATTCAGTTCTTATGGTCCGTGACTTTCTTGATGTGTTTCCTGCAGACTTGCCAGGCATGCCACCTGACAGGGACATTGATTTTGGTATTGACTTGGTGTCAGGCACTCAGCCTATTTCTATTCCGCCTTATCGTATTGCACCAGCGGAGCTAAAGGAATTGAAGGAGCAGATTCAGGAGCTCCTGGATAAGGGGTTAATTCGGCCTAGTGTGTCACCTTGGGGTGCACCAGTGTTGTTCGTGAAAAATAAGGATGGGTCCATGAGTATGTGTATTGACTATCTGCAGTTGAACAGGGTTACAGTGAAGAACTGGTATCCCTTGCCCCGCATTGATGATTTGTTTGACCAGCTTCAGGGAGCCAGAGTGTTTTCCAAGATTGATTTGAGATTTGGGTATCATCAGTTGAGGATTCTGGATTCTGACATTCCGAAGACTGCTTTCAGGACCAGATATNGTGAAGAACCGGTATCCCTTGCCCCGCATTGATGATTTGTTTGACCAGCTTCAGGGAGCCAGAGTGTTTTCCAAGATTGATTTGAGATTTGGGTATCATCAGTTGAGGATTCTGGATTCTGACATTCCGAAGACTGCTTTCAGGACCAGATATGGTCATTATGAGTGCTTGGTTATGTCATTTGGGCTGACCAATGGCCCAACTGCGTTCATGCAATTGATGAACAGTGTGTTTCAGCCATATCTTGATTCCTTCGTCATTTTGTTCATTGATGACATCCTGGTTTATTCTCGTAGCCCGGAAGAGCATGCTCAGCATTTGAGAGTTGTGTTACATAGGTTGAGGTAGGAGAAGCTTTATGCGAAATTCTCCAAGTGTGAGTTTCGGCTTGGTTCGTTAGCTTTCTTGGGGCATGTGGTATCTAGTGAGGGGATTCAGGTTGATCCAAAGAATATAGAGGCGGTGCAGAGTTGGCCCAGACCATCCTCAGCTACAGAGATTAGGAGTTTCCTTGGTTAGGCAGGATATTACCGTCGCTTTGTGGAGGGATTCTCTTCTATTGCTTCACCTTTGACAAGATTGAACTAGAAGGGTGCTCCATTTAGATGGTCTGATGAGTGTGAGGAGAGCTTCCAGAAGCTCAAGTCAGCATTGACTACAGCTCCAGTACTAGTTTTGCCTGCTAGTTCAGGTTCTTACACAGTTTATTGTGATGCTTCTAGAGTTGGCTTGGGAGCGGTATTGATGCAGGACGGTAGGGTGATTTCCTATGCGTCCAGACATTTGAAGGTGCACGAGAAGAATTATCCAGTGCACAATCTTGAGTTAGCTGCCATTGTTCATGCCTTGAAGATTTGGCGGCATTTTTTGTACGGAGTGCAGTGCGAGATTTTCACTGATCATCGCAGTTTGCAGTATCTGCTGAAGCAGAAGGACTTGAATTTGCGTCAGAGGAGATGGTTGGAGCTCCTCAAGGACTATGACCTCACTATCTTATATCACCCGGGGAAGGCCAATGTAGTGGTCGATGCCTTAAGTCGCGGAGTAGAGAGTTTGGGGAGTCTAGCCAACCTTCTAGTAACAGAGCGGCTATTAGCCCTTGATGTTCAGGCCTTAGCAGGTCAGTTGGTGAGATTGAATCTATCAGAGCCCCCACGGGTGTTGGCTTGTATGGCCTCTAGGTCTTCTCTTTACGATCAGATTAGAGCACGCCAGTATGATGATCCACATTTTCTTGTTCTTCAGTATAGGTTCCGTCGCGGTGATGCCAGGGATGTGGCTATTGGTGATGATGGGGTCATGAGGATGCAGGGCCAGATTTGCGTGTCCAATGTAGATGGGCTTCGATATTTGATTCTACTAGAGGCTCATAGTTCGCGGTATTCCATCCATCTGGGTGCCGCAAAGATGTATCAGGATTTGAGGCAGCATTATTGGTGGAGGAGGATGATGAAGGATATCGTGGAGTTTGTGGCTCGGTTTCTCAATTGTCAGAAGGTCAAGTATGAGCACCAGAGACCTGGTGGATTGCTTCAAAGGTTTGATATTCCGGAGTGAAAGTGGGAGCGGATCACCATGGACTTCGTAGTTGGACTCCCACGGACTTCGAGGAGGTTTGATGCCATATGGGTTCCAGTTTCTATCATTTCCGATAGAGGCACTCATTTCACATCTCAGTTTTGGAGAGCCGTGCAGAGAGAGTTGGGTACTCAGGTTGAGTTGACCACAGCGTTTCACCCTCAGACCGATGGGCAGTCAGAGCGTACCATTCAGATTTTGGAGGATATGTTGCGTGCTTGTGTGATTGACTTTGTTCGTTCATGGGATCGGCTTCTGCCACTAGCGGAGTTTGCATATAATAACAGCTATCAGTCGAGTATCAAGATGGCTCCGTATAAGTCCTTATATGGTAGGAGGTGCAGGTCTCAGGTTGGTTGGTTTTAGTCAGGTGAGGCTAGGCTATTGGGCACAGACTTGGTTCAGGATTCATTGAGTAAGGCGAAGTTGATTCAGAGCCGCTTCACACGACGCAGTCTAGTTAGAAGAGTTATGCGGACCGGAGGGTCCGAGATGTGTCTTTCATGGTTGGGGATAAGGTGTTGCTGAAGGTGCCGCCCATGAAGGGTGGTATGAGATTCGGGAAGAGGGAGAAGCTGAGTCCTATGTTCACTGGGCCATTTGAGGTGCTTCAGAGGGTTGGGGAGGTGGCGTATAGGCTTTCTATGCCTTCCAGTTTATCGAGTATTCATCCAGTATTCCATGTTTCGATGCTACGGAAGTATGTTGGTGACCCTTCCCATGTTTTGGACTTCAGCACGGTTTAGCTCGAGCGTGATATGTCATATGAGGTAGAGCCAGTGGCTATTTTGGGTCGACAGGTCAGGAAGCTGAGGTCTAAGGATATAGTTTCAGTAAAGGTTCAGTGGAGAGGGAAGCGGGTGGAGGATGCCACCTGGGAGACTGAGCGGGAGATGTGAGACAGATGTCCTCACTTATTCGGGACTCCAGATATGTGTCTAGACCCGTTCGAGGACGAACGTTCGTTTAAGAGGAGGAGGATGTAACGACCCGGCCGTTTATTCCATGAGATTTACCCCGTTATCCCCATTTCTGCATTTCTTATATATTGCTAGCCTATTTTTGTTGTGTTGGGTCAGTTGGTTTGGGTCCGGAATGCTTATGGTGAGAATTTAGGCATTTAGTCTTTTAAAGTAGCCTAATAGTTTAGGAAGTAAACTGAGAGTTGACCTATTGGTGAACGACCTCGGAATGCGGATTTTATGTCTTGGATAGCTTCTTTAGGTTATTTGGGACTTAAGAGTGTGTTCGGAATGAAGTTTTGATGTCCGGTGTAGAATTAGGCTTGAATTGGCGAAAGTTAGTTTTTATTGATTTCCGGTCGGCAGTGGAAAATAGGCTATCGGGGTCGAAATGGGATTCCGGAAGTTGGAGCAGGTTCGTAATGTCATTTCGGATATGTCTGCAAAATTTCAGGTCAATCAGAGGTGTTTTGGTTGGTTTCGGCGTAGTTGGCGAAATTTGGAAGTTTCAAAGTTCATAGGCTTGAATTTGATGCAATTTTGGTGTTGTTGCGTTGTTTTTGGTGTTTCGACTCGATTAAGTTTGAATGATGTTATGGGATATGTTGGTATATTTGGTTGAGGTCCCGAGGGCTTCAGGTGTGTTTCGGGTGATTAACGAACCAATTCTTGGCTTGAAAACTGAGCAGATTGCTGCTGGTATGAGGTTCTGGTTTCCTTCTACGCAATCACGTGAGGATTTTTGCGATCGCGTAGGGTAACATAGTGGGGCAGTAATTTTGTTCTATGCGATCTCTTGGTTAGGATTGCGATCGTGTAGGTTGGTCAGGTTAGGCAGTGCGATCGCGTGGGAATTTCTGCGATCGCATAGAGTATTTTGAGGCGCGTGTGTGGGGTGGAGAATTGTTCTATGCGATTGCATGTTTTGGTCTGCGATCGCATTGGTTGGTTGGTTTGTGCATCGCGATCACGTGCCAGTGTTCGCGATCGCAGTGAAGGAAATTTTATAGCTGGGCAGAATATTTTAAAAGGCCTGTTGTGCGAAATTGGCTCATATTTTCCTCCATTGTTGACGAGTTGGGAGCACTTTTGAGAGGATTGAAGAGGGAATTGAAGGGAACACTTGGAGGTAAGGTTTTTAACTTCATAACTCGTTTATATGTCGATTTCTAAATGATTAAACCATAGATATTGCTGGAATTAAACCCAAATTGGGGAAGAAGGGGTGCATGGGAAATTGATTCTTCTTTTGAGGATTTGAGTGGGCAATTGTGGTCCGATTTTAGTGTTCTTGGTATGTATAGAATCGTGGGAGGACGAGAATTCTAATGATGTAAAAATTATCAAATTCCGAGACGTGGGCTCGGGGCTCAGGTTTGGTCGAATTTCGAGATTCTTGTATAATTTGATAGTTTTCGATTGGGTTGAGTTCCTTTGATATATATTGATGATGTTACACTGGTTTTGGCTAGATTCGGAGCAATCGGTAGCCAATTCGAGGGGAAAGATCATTGCAGACTAGTGTTGTGGCCCGGTAGAGGTAAGTAATGGTTATAAATCCTGTCCTGAGGGTATGAAACCCCGGACTTTACATCCTTTCATGGATTTGCAGTGACACACACACTGGATGATGAGTGTGGGGCGTGCAGGAACTAGAAATTTGGAAATATGTTCCTTTTTAGGCAACTATTGAGTTGCGAAACTGCATTTTAAGCATATGTTTTACAGTATTACTATGATTTGATATATTTGGGCTGTAAGTCATATTTGGGGCCTAGTGCCTATCTGTTTTAACCCCTTGGGGGCTATTTTACTGATATTCTCACTATTTGGAAACTATGATTTTACACTCAGTCTTTCTTGTGAAATTGTTGACACTCCTATTTGATGATATTACTATTTCTTGAAATGAAATACTATTTTGGGTCGAGAACCCCGTTTATTTATGGCCCGAGTGGCATGATGAGAGTGTCTGACTGAGTTAGGATGAGGGCCAATATTGTGAGGATGTTATGATATGAGAGAGGCCGAGTTCCTGAGAGTGATTGATGCCATGATTTGGCTTGTTTATAGCGCTTGGGCTGTAGGAGCCCCTCCAGAGTCTGTATATACCCCCAGTGAGCGCATGTACCTACAGAGTGCCGAGTGACAAGTGATTGGGAGGCATGAGTGACTGTGAGGTGCTGAGGGACTGATTACGAGTGATGGTGAGGTATGCCCGAGGGGCTCATTATGAGTGATTGTGAGGCATGACCGAGGGGCTAATTATGATACAAGTTTGCCCAAGGGGCTACTTATGATTTTACTACTTTCACTCTGAGCTTATGAAATATGTTTTGCCCAAGGGGCCTCTATATGATTCATTTCATTTTATTACTAAACCTTTCGGTTGAAGTTGATGATAAAAAATATACATTCTTCAACGGATTTTTCTGAAGTTGGTTTTATGTCATGACGATTTCATATATCTGTGTTATACTGTTGGAAAGTAAGGATGTGTATATTTTGATTTGATGGCATTGGGTTTATGTGTTTCCTTACTTCTTAGACTTGTTATTTTCATTACTACTGATTTGGCGTACTCACATTACTCCCTGCACCTCTGTGTGCAGATTCAGGTGCAGATATCGAGCATTAGCCATCTTTTCCATGCAGAGCCGGATTTGCGGGATATATAGGTAGTTGTTCAGCGTCTGCAGCATCTCTGTTTTTCCATTCTTGTTGTATGTAGCTTTCATTCGGAGGTTTTGTATTATGATAGTATATTTTGGCTTATTCTTCTAGATGCTCATGACTTGTTGGCTCCGGGTTTTGGGGTTGGTGACACTGTTTATTGCCATGCTTTATTTAGTAAACATTGTATATTTATGAAATGCCTAGATTTTGGATTGGGATTTTGAAAGAAATTGTGAACATGTGGTTATTGACTAGCCTAGTTCCACGATAGGCGCCATCACGGTCGGTTTAGTATTTGGGGTCGTGACACTCCGGGACCGTCAAATCATGGGTTCGGGTCCGTTTACCCAAAATTTTGACCCCAGTTAACTTAAATTCAATTTTAAAGGCAAAATTAGCATTTTTCTAAGTTTTTCATACAAAAGCTTTCCGGATATACGCCCGGACTGTGCATGTCACGACCCAAAATCCCACACGGGTCGTGATGGTGCCCAACACCGAAGTCAGGCAAGCCAACAGTTGTTTACTAGTGAGGTTTTCCTTATTAACATATAAATCTCACGTATTTCCCAAAGTTTTAAACTTAACTTATTTAAATAAAAGCGGAAACATTTACAAATTATTAATACATATGGCCAAAAATGATCGTGATCCAATATATATAATATATATATATATATACAGTCCCAAAATAAGAGTCTACTATATATCTGCCAGCAACTAGTGTCACAAGTCAACAGGCGAACTAGTAGAATATACAAAATATAATACAAGATCGTACTGATGTCTGAGAGGAATAGACAGAATATAGACAAAAGATAGCTCCATAGCACAGCTGAGAAACGCCAAGGGTTGCAGCTCACCGTGGAGTCCGGTCCGGAAGATAAGTCAAGCTCCGGTCGGATAACCAGAAACACCAGCCTTAGAACCTGTACAATTAAGTACAAAAGTGCAGCATGAGTAAATAATATAAATGTACCCAGTGAGTATCCCGCCTAACCTCGAAGAGTTAGTGACGAGAGGTCGACATGACACTCACTACGGTCCAACAGTAATAATGTAAACAGGATATACGGAATGCAGTAGACATGTGAGATAGTAACCAGATATCTATCAAATACAGAAAACTAGGTAAGTGCTGAAAATAAGCAACAATGTACACTTTCCCGTTTCCCCCGAATATCTGTCAAGTCAATATCAATGGAAAACAGTAACCAATAGCCTCAAGCGCACACAAGGGTAGGACAACCGGCCTGAGTCATAGGAAATATATAGTTAACACAAAGCTCCCCTCGATCGTGAACCATACCTGCGACTCGAGTGCTGACTCATGTATATAATTAACATAAAGCTCCCCTCGATCACGAATCATACCTGCGACTCGAGTGCTGACTCATATGTTTAATTAACATAAAGCTCCCCTCGGTCGCGAATCATACTTGCGACTCGAGTGCTGACTCATATATTTAATTAACATAAAGCTCCCCTCGATCGCGAATCATACCTGCGACTCTAGTGCTGACTCATATAGTTAATTAAAATAAAGCTCCCCTCGATCGCGAATCATACCTGCTACTCGAGTGCTGACTCTTATATATATATATATATATATATATGTATACCGAACTTATCAATAAGCTTAGTAGAGGCTATACTTGTAACAAAGGTCTATTCACCGGAATTTCAGAGGCAACTCTCTACCATTTTTTCATACTAGTTCAAAGATAATAAGCATACTGGTTCAAAGATGATAAACAACTAAAAGCTTGGCTAAAGATACACATAAGGCACGTAATGGCATGCTCGTGATCCCTAAAGCTACCCGACATGATAAAATAGTCGCACTGTATGGACTCTCGTCATGTGGTACGCACGTAGCCCCCAAAACAATTACACACAACATATATAATACCTATGGGGACAATTCCCTCTTACAAGGTTAGAAAGGAAAGTCACCTCGTGTCGAATCTACCCCTCGGACCAAGGATGCGCCCGAATCTCCGAACTCTACACCAGAGGACTCGCAACTAGCCAAATACGGAACAATGACATCAATGCATGCTCAAAATAGGGAAAATTATCCTAATTTTTCAATAACTCAACACTCTTGAGAAATTCCTAAAATCCAACCCCGGGCCCGCACGCTCGGATTCCAAACATTCTCGAAGGGATCATTCACAAAGCAATAACAGGAAAGATAGAGGTTAAAATGCAGGAGTAAAACATACTAATTAAAAGCAATAACAGTAAAGATAGAAGTTTAAATACAGAAGTAAACATACTGATTAAAAGCAATAACAGGAAAGCACATAGGTTTGATCTTCATGGAAAATGAATGACAAGAGGAGTGGAGACATACCAGTAAAAGATGGTAAAATAGAAGGTGAAAGTATGCAGAACTCAGTGATCTAGCCTTGGCTTTCAGCTGGCTAGATAATGTAGCAAGTACGAATAGCAGAAAGAGGGAATGAGAGCAAAGTTTTTATGTGTGTGTGTTTCTGAATTGTGTTCGTGTGTTTAGAAGAATCAGAATGAGAATTTATATAGACCTTAGTAAGGTAAACAAATAAGGCAAGAATAACTCAGAGTTCATAAAACAAAGTAATCAAATAAATTAACCAGTTAATTGGGGAATTAACCCAATCAATTCATATAGAAAATCTGGGAGAGACCCCTTAGAATAGGGAGAGTCAATTAACAGTAAAAATTAGGGTTCAAATAAGGTAACAAATCAGTCATATACCATATAGGGGTCAATTAAACCCCTAAATCAGACTAATATTTTAATTAAGGCAAGTATTACTAATTAAAGTCACAAATAAGGAAATAGCTAAAATCACAGAGAAATACTGATTTTAACAAGAAAATATAATTCAAATCCTAAATAAAATCAGTCAATATATTTGATTGACAAAAATAAACAAATAACGGGAAAAGGATTGAAGTAATTAGCGCAAGAAAGAGAAAGACCTAGGGTTTAAGCATATACACAAAAAATAGTCGAAATAGCAAAGGATAATCATATTCAAACACTTGAAAGTCAAAACCCCTTTTGAAGAAAACTTAGAACGAAACTCTAATTTCAGAAAAGCACTGGAATCGAATAGTAATAATGAAAACATAAGATTTTTTGAGGAAAAATACCAAATAACAGTTAAAACGTTTTATATCTATAAGGATCTGAACAGGCCCAAATAGTCATAAGATTAGAGTTTTCGAAAATGACAGAGATGAAAGGAAACTCGGTCTAAAACCATAGATGCAAATCATAAATAAGAAGAAAATAGTACTCAAAAAAGGAAATGTCCATAGACAGTCCTGTGAGGAAGGTTTCGAACAAACTAGGTTGAATCTCTTTGAGATTCTCCCATAAATCAACGAAGTCGAACAACCAGAAGATATAGAAGGCCGGCAAAGGTCAGAAAATATAGAGAAACCTCATGAACGATGAGGTTTTCCAGTGAAGGCGGCTAGGTTTTAGGGGAGTGATTGAGAGAGAAGGGAGGAGGGAAGGGGATTGAAGGGCGGCGGATTTTGGAAAATGGGGTAGGGTTTAGGTCGCTTGGGTAATTAAAAAAGGTAAGTGTGTCCTGGACCATTGATCTTCTAAGATCAATGGCCAAGATCGAATCTGGGTTGGGCGGGTTATAAGAATTGGGTATTGGGTTGATAATTGGGCTGGTAATTGTTGGGCGAAAGTCCGAAAATTAAAAGAAAAGAGGCTATATTTTAAATACCCACTTAATTCAATAAAATATTTTATAAAAATAGTTAATAAATGATGAAAAATGTTATATGTGTATGAAAATGATTTAAAATAATTACTTTAATATTATACAAATATGAAAGATCATTTTCGTATAAAATAAAGTGATTATGCACGCATGGACAATTATTGCAAAGTTATTGCAATTATAACCTAAAGATGTAAATATAATTATGCATAAAATGGTTAAATCTTAATATAAATATAAACGATAAAAAATTAAGCAATAAAATTATTATAAAATCATTTGTGATGCAATTAGTAATTATTTAGATAATGAAATGATGGAATAAATTAATTAAAATCCTTTAAAATTATAGAGGATTATGAAAAAATACTAATTGATGCTCATGAATTATTTTTAAAATATATATATACATATTGAAAATAACATAGCAAAAAATTGAGTATCAACAGACGCAGACTGGACCAGGACAACCCATTTTTTAGCATCACTTTCGTGGTCCATTCTGTAGGCCGCATATTTGTTCTGCAGTCCATTCTGCGATCACAAAGTTGAGTTTGGAGAGTCCATTTTTTAATTTTTATAACCCGACCTCATTTTGATTAAAAGCCTTTGGAGCTCATTTTGGAGCATATATCTGACAATTTTATAGAGAAGTGAGAGTATTTTAGAGCGAGAAGGAGGAGACCTAGCCATTCTAATCATCCATTCCTGCCCCAATCTTCAAGAATCATGGAAGTCACTAAACCATCATCTATCCGGGTAAGTCCTACTAAGCATTCATGTAGGAGGTTATGGGTTTAAATATGTTGTGGGGTTGGAGATAGGCCTTGCATGTGCAAATAGGTGGTAGTATGAAGGGTGGTTGAACTATTTCAGGTAGTTTCATGTTGAAGTTGGTTGAGGGAGGAAGGGATTAGCATTGTAGAGCTTCGTATTCGATCTCGCATATTAGGTGTTTGATGAAATGTCAAAATGGGCTAATTATAAGAACACCTTCCTAACTACGGTTAAATTTGGTTATGTTTCTATAGATTGAGGTTGCTAGGAGTATTGGCACGTCGTAGTAAGCTAAGGAAAGCTCAAGAAAGGTATCTAAACTTCTCTTTAGAATCGAATTCCATGATTTTCCCATAAGTTTCAAGTATGGTTGGCCCAGGTTCATAATTCCCATGTTCCGAGTTGTTCCTAATAATCCGACTATCCCAAGTAAGCGATGTGTTGAAAGATGTGTATACTCAAAAAATGCTCCAATTGCTCCTATCTTATTATGACCTCTTCGAGAATGTGTTCAAGTATTGTTTATGTATTAAAATATTATGACTTCAATTATTGTTTCAAATGAAAGTCTATTATGCTTAACTTGGGAAGAAAACCTAATGTGCCTAAGATCCATATTGCTCATATAAATATCAATCTCAATTTTCAAATTTCGTTATTGTTGATAAGCTATGACGATGTTTATAAGTGAAACAAGTGAGAGTGTGATATAAAATATGGTCATGGTTGTTGTAACTAGAGTGTATGATTTGAATTCATGTATCAATCATAAATTACCATGATTTCCCTTGTAAGAGTTTCCAATGTGTTTTGAGTTCTTATTTACCCATGAGTTGAAACTGTGGTTACCTTTGAGAAGTATTTTAAAAAGAAATGGTGTACTACTCATTTGTGATTTTTAACTTGTGTTGTGAGGGCAATTCATTTTTCTCCATACGTTGGAAAGAAATCTATTGTGTTTAAAGTCTTCATTACTAATGAACATAAAGTTATGATTTTCCAGAATATTCTATATGTTTATCTTTATGGTGATTCTCCTTGGAAGTAAATAAATAAAAGCGTGGAATATGAGATAAGGCCATCATGCTATGAATGAAAAATCATATGTATGGCCAAGGGAGCCAATGAGATAATGATGTTGTGTGTGGTTGAAAGTACTAATGAAGCGATATATGGTGTGAACGGCTATGAGGTGAATATATTTGTATTTCTGTTTGCTTTGTGTGCAAAATAAAAATGCTTTTGGGAGTATCATTAGCGAACCGAGGAAGGGTGGGTTGTACGGCCCGCACCTAAAACTACATGTGCCGGTGTAGGAGTGGATTGTGATTATTCCCCTTGATTGGGAAGTGATTGATGTGTTGTGATTATTCCCTTTAATTTGGATGAGATTGATGTTAGTCTTGGATTGGAAGTCGACCCACACTGCATATGTGGGAAGGCGGTCTAGCCGATCGGGTGGAGGTCAGGCGTTATGTCGCGCGCATGGAAATTACTACTCTTGATAACACTTTTTTTTGCATCACATGTCAATCCACATTGTTCTTGGAGAGATGACCTAGCTAATGGAGAGTGATCGTACTTCATGCTAAAAACACGATGGTATATTGGTGCTAATGATCTTCTAACCAATAAAAAACATTATTTTGGTATTTTGAAAATTATTATTTTTTAACTTGGTATTTGGATATCATTGATTGTTACTTGCTGCTTCCATGGTTTTCCCCACTTATATTGGTATTGTATTTCGAAAGAGGACATTTAGCTTCACATACAAGTACTATTCCACATGTACTAACGTCCTTTTTTTTCCGGGGGTGCTGCATCTTCAATGGATACATATGGTTCATTCAGCTAGCAACTTTGATCCTCGTTAGCAATTACTCTCTATTCCGCAGGTTTTAGGTGAGCCCTATTCGGTTCCGGGCCTTATGTCACTTGTCATTGTACTTTATTTTTTGAGGTATAGCTGGGGCCTTGTCGCCGGCACTTCCATACTACTCTTCTGTTGTACTTAGTGGCTCTGTAGACATGTTGTGGGTCGTGTTCGATGTTGGGTAATTAATTACAAGTGTTGGTATTATCAAACATGTTTTCCCTCATAATTATGAGCTTGTAATATTTTGGAAATTGTAAAATAAATATCCTTTGAGTAATGGAAAAGGAATGTGGAACACTTTACTCTTCTCATGTCCATCTCTTATTACTGATTCTTATATTATGGTATCCCTTTTCATGGGTAAGGTTGGGTAGAAGGCATCAAGTAGGCTTGCTTGACCGGGTATCTCAGTTGAGATTCGGTCGTGCTCCCCGAGGTCGGGGTGTGACACTACTGGCATGTTAGACTCCGGAGACGGATCCTGCCCAAGCACTAATCAAGGTCATTTATCCCAATAGTGAGGCATGGTGCACACGTTGCCCCAAAATGATAACAATTAGCCCATTATGGGCTTGGTGTACGTGTTACCTCAAAATAAATACAAAATCGGCTCTATGGCCTAAACTGAGTCATTTATCGTTCAAGTCTCAGACAACACATCTCACAGTACTTAATTTAATAGTGTTACACTTAGGAGGCACCAACAATATGTGAGGAATCAAATAAAAAGTACTGAGATGGAAATATCGTACATGGAGATAGCATCATGACTGAGAATATGTTTACAAAGAAGGCCTATAGCTCAAAAACGGCAAGAATAGCCCTATCAAGTCTCAAACAAATAACACTTAGCCTAGACATGATGTCAAACATGAATCACAGTTCAAGTAATCAAACAAGTTGGGGAAACGCGGGTATAACATGGTATGGCAGAAAAACAAGCCCGGTAATGGCCTAAAGGCCTACCCAAACAATGAACTCACTAGTGCACGTACACACGCCCGTCACCTGGCATGTACGTTACCCCAATATCTTTCAAATAATGTAGTTCTCAGGGTTAAATACACCTAAATCCAAGTTTATATGTGTTACTTACCTCAAGCAAGCCAAATCAACCTTCAAAAATAGACTTTCCCCTAAACTTTGCCTCTACACGACTCAAATCTGACAAAAAATAACTTAATCTCATCAAACAATGCAAGAGAAACCAATTATGATTAATAAATCTATGGTTTTTACACAATTCCCCAAAAGTCAAAATAAGTCAACCCCAGGCTTGCCCGATCAAAACCCGAGTCCATGGGTAGATCTTGACTACATAACCCCGCAAGTCTATATATGTGTTTTGTTTCAAATCTGAGTCAAATTCGACTCTCAATCAAAACTTAGCCAAAATTCCCCAAAAGTTTTATTTGATGTTAAATCTCATATGAAATCATGAAATATAGTTGGAAATTGATTAAAACTACTTACCCAATGATTGTGGGTGAAAATCCCCTTTCCGAGTCGCATCCTACCGAGTCTAGGGTTCTAAAATAAGAGAAATGAGATGAAATCTAGAATCTCCAGCCTTTTGTTCTGTTGGAGATGTTGCAATTGCGACACCGAGTTCGCATTGGGTTCGCAACTGCAAACCCTATCAATTGCAAATAAAGCCTCGCAATTGCGGCTACTTACAGCCTAAGGAGAAGTCGCAAATGCGACATTGGCTTCACATTTAGGAAGCATGTCCCCATCGCAAAGGCGATCCTACCTTGCCCAGGTACTACTTCACAATTGCAATCTAGGCATCACAAATACGACACCTCAGACCCCCTGCTAAGATCGCAATTGCGATGCTGGTGTCCGTAATTGCAACATATGAGGCATCAGCACACCAACAACTATTACTTGGGTCCAAACCTTTCTAAAATACGTCTGAAATTTACCTGAGCCCTCGGGGCTCCCAACCAAACATCCAGGCAAGCCTAAAAATATCATACGAACTCGCTCGTGCAACCAAAACACAAAAATAACATCTAGAATCGGAAATCCAAATGCATGAATTTCAAAAGAAAATTCAAGAACCTCTAGAATTTCAACTAAACTTTCGAATCCTATCAAAATAACTCGAAATGACACCAAATTTTGCATACAAGTTGCAAATAGCAAAACAGACTTATTCCAAGTCCCAAAACCAAATTTCAAACCCCGATATCAAAAAAGTCAACCTACGGTCATTGCCATCTTTGGAAAAACAAGTCAAATCAACATAGGGACCTCCAAAATTTATTTCCGACATACTCCCAATTCAAAAATCATGATTAGAGCCATCAAAATACTGTTGCGGGATTGTTTTCACAAAATTTTAAACTTTGGTGAACATTTTCAACTTAGGCTTCTAAACCAAGAACCAAAGGGTCCAAATCAACACAAAACCTTTCCAAAACGAAACTAACCAACCTCACAAGTCATAAAACAACAAATACACATGTGTGAAGCATCAAAAGCCGAAATGGTGCTCAAATACATAAAACAACCGATCAGGTCATTACAGCTTGGAACAAGTAGATCCATCCATATGGCGTATGATGGCCTGATGTCACGCCCCAAACCTATGGAGGCATCGCTGGAACTCGGTTCCATACTCTGATCGAGCGGTCGATGAGGCTTACCTGCAAATTGACAATACCAATCAAGGTCGATGAGGCCATATTCTGAATCATCTGAAAATAAGGTGATAAGGCCGCCATGAATATCTCCAGCATGCAATACCAAACTGAACATATACACATGGCTGGCAATTCCACAATGTTGATATACAAAATACACAAGACTCGTCTACAAGCCTCTAGAGATAACTGAACGGTATCATGGTCCGGACAGAGCCTTGACCTACCCATCAAACCTCTATATATAAAATGGACTCCAAGGTCTAGACCTAGTAACTCCGAGGAAGTGGAGCTTACCAACCAAGCTTATGTTTAACTCTATCTACTGGGAAGGTCTATCCAGCAATCTATCAGGACCTACAGACATGAAATTCAGCGTCCCCAGCAAAAGGGATGTTAGTACGATATAATATACCGAGTATGTAAGGCGATAAGATAACAAAAAGCTGAAACTGAACCGATATAATAACTGAAAGTAACTGGGAGTCAAAGATGATCTAAAGATATGCTTCCCTACTGATACTGACTCAACTCTCTCAATATAATAAGTAAAATAGTTGCCCAGCCCTATAAGGCTCGGTACATGTAACTTCTCTGCCGTAGTAGACTCACTCATAGGCGCTCGGCCATACTAGGATCTGTATTTAGGCCATTCTAGACTCACTCTTAGGTTCTCGGACACAGTAGGCTCAGTATATAACTTACCATCTCATCAGAGGTTGCCCAATAGTGGCCTGCCCACTAATTATAACTCGATGGTGGTGAAAATATTGTGATACTGCCCAATAGGGGCCTACCCACCGATTATAGCTCAATGGTGGTAAAAATATTATAATATTTTATATATATTCCTCTGCTCTCTTGATTGGGAGAAGACAACACTTAACTGAATATAAAGTCCCGATAAAGGAGAACACTGTAACTTATGAGACTAGGATAATGTACATAATTCAGGAGTACGAACTTCTCTTTATGTCTCATTATCGAACGCATGTAGTTATGAGATCATGCCAAAGTGAAGGAAGTTTTAATACTTAACATACCTTGGCAATATTCTCTCCAATCATTGACCAAGCTCACTATGATCTTCTTACGTCTACAAAGAGTAAACCAACTTCGTTGTCATCATATAAGCGTCGTAACTCTCATATTTCAAAATCAATATTACACAAGAAAATGGACAGCACCTCCCCTGTTTTTACTACATCCCATAAGTTACTAAAAGTCACCAAACAACCCAACAACAACCAATAGCTATATGGAACACAACCAGCACAATAACACGTCGAGCGACAAGTTTGGTTCATGTCTAATAACACTATATTTTGAACCATTTCTCTCTTATTTATATTCAAGAAAATGTTGATAATATCAAAACAATATACTCAGGTTATTACATAAATTTTCCAGCCATAAAATGTTGCAAGAACACCCCCCCCCCCAAACAGTCCAACAATCAACAACATTACTAACAAGCCTTTCGATCGATATCACACAAGTTCTAGCTTCAATGACTTAGTCGTAACTTGGATAAACTCAAATACATGTAGGTTAAGATCTTCCTAAAATTTAATAAGATAGAAAAACTCCAATTTTAGCTTACTTCACCACGTTATATCCTTCCAACACAGCCATAAGAACAAGGGCGCGAAACTAGCAATCAATTCGGGTTTCTCGACACTAGAATCACTTTGGAAGACTTGAAATCACCTATGGTTGATATGAAAACCTTGAGAGAGTATTTTACAGAAAATAAACCACTTTAAACAACCTCCCACACGATATGGAATCACACCAAAGTCAGCAACCACAAGAAGAACAAGAAACTCACTAGCGCTACGGAATTTTCGACACTTGATTTTTATTGTTTGCCCTTGGTTTGGGTCTTGAATTATGAGAGAACTTTGAGAGAAATTTTTATGTGAATAGGGTATTAAGAGATTAAAAAATAATGAGCTAAAACGGGATTTGGGCATCACATATGTATTAAGATTTTCTCAATCTCCTTAGTGGGTCCCATAGGGAGATGCTTGGGCAGTCTCGCGAAAACGCGAATATCTCCCTACTCTGATATCATATTGATGAACGGCTTAATGTGTTGGAAACTAGACTCGTAGATATTCAATTTAGTAGGTATAGCATTCCGTAAATCCAAGTATATTGGGATAAAAGCTCAGCTACATATGACCTAATGCTCAACACATTTACGAATGTAACCTGTGATGACCTTTGCGAACTTTTGTTCCACAACTCGATTGACTTCAAAACATAACTCAAGAATATGATAAAAACTAAATAAAGAATAACATAACCTCCTTATCATGTTAATCAACCTAGTCTCATCCCAAAAGTACATGTTATAACATTCCCAACTTGTCGTCTTTCGGCGGAACTTATTTTCTTCAATTCGTTTAGCTTCTAAGCATTTCTACCCTTATGTCAATTGACTTACGACATACTCTTACGTACTAAAACATGGGGAGTAACACCTTCCTCCGCTAGTTATGCGCTGAGACCGGGGAAACCCTAACTTTCACGCACATGATGAACCTCTACTCCCCAAAGGTATTTTGTGGGGGCATTCTAAGACTTAGAAAGAACGGTCATTATGTCCTCCTTACTAGTGTTGATGACGACAATGACTGTGGATGGATGAGCGGTCTGTTGTTATTTCTACTAGGGACATCATCCTGACCACAGCGTCGGCTCCCTAAATCATGGATTATTTTCCGTAAATCTTCAAGTATCTTTACTTTTCCATGTAAAAACAAAAACTTCCTTTTTCTGCTAATTTTCTATCTCCTTCGTTCTAGCTACCTATTGGGAGCTACCATGGAAGAAAATTCTGGATATTACTACTTAGAAATCCTAACACTGGAAAGAAATGGCTCCCAAATATAGGTGGAAAACCAAGATTCATGGTAAGCAAAAATTCTTCTTTCTTCAATCTTAACTACTCAGGAATAATATATTAACTTCCTTTTTGCTCCACAGAGTACTTCCAAAGGGTTCCGTCCTGTTCCCAGGCATCCAAGCTCTCGATGACCCAGAAGAGGCCGAGCGGATATTGTAGAATGCCCTTAATTGGAGTAGGGCTCATGGATCTACTTGTGCCTCCAGTGAGGGTGTCTCTATCAAGAGTCCCTAGTCCAAATATAAGAAACCAAAGAAGAAGTGTACCTCCTCGACTGGGACTCAGAAGAAGAAAGTGAAAAAAACACTAATCGAGCTGGCCACAGTGGTCCTTCATGATGAATAAGAGGCTAATGATGGAGAGGCCTCTCTTCAAAGAAGAAAAAGATCTTCAATGGCTCTACCGATCCAAAATTTTCCACAAGAAGTATTTTAGGGACTCTGGGGAAATGGGTTTGGTTGAAAATGTTGATTCCCGCTTTCTGATCCTTATCGACAGCTCCCGTCGGAAGAGTTTATCCCTTGACGTTCATCTTCTACCAGCTTCTGAGCCAGCAACAACTGTCATGCCTTCTACACCAATTGTTTCTTCTACATCCACAACATCTGCTCTTTTTCCAGCGGCACCAACTACTTCTTCTCCATTGGCACCAGCCGAACAGGCAAGAGGTGCCTCTTCTCCATGGTCGCCCCACCACGAGAACTTGGGAAATACTTACTAGGCACCCTCTCAAGACCCTCATGAAAAGAAAATTTCTACTCTTTCGGTTTCGAAAGAGTTCCATATTCTTTCCAAACCGATGGAGCTGGCCTCAACAAAGGATTGGAGAAAATGGACTCTCTTCTTGCAGAGTGCCTTATAAACAATAGCATGCGTTGTTCGGCATAGGTATTTCTTCTATCTCTTTTTAATTTATACTCCACATTAATAACCTCATTATTAACCTTTTTGCAGGCTAACCTTCTCACTTCCGAGGGCCTGCAAAAGCTGATTTTGGACAATTAAGATCTTATTTAGGAACGAGATTGGCTCTTGGCTAAACAGAATAAAATTTCTGAGCGCCTCTCGATGCTGGAAGCAAAAATTGCTCGATTGAATGATCTTGAGGCCTGAGTTTAGCAGTCCATGCAAGATAGAATGGCCCACATCTAGTAAGTTGTCCAGCTAAATGAAAAGCTTAAGGAAGAAAAGGCTAAGTGGATCGAATTGCATGACACCGTGATTGTTTCTGCAGAGCGCGAGTCTGCTTTGATGGAGAAAGTAAATAAATTGGAAGCTAACTTACACTCCAAAACTAAGGAGTTCAATTCTTCCGAGGAGAAACGAGAAATGATGGAGGAGAGACTCGAGAGATCAGTCATGGAGAAGAATCAAATTCATGCTGCAACGAATGCTGATCTTGATTCCAAAATCAGCATCGTTAAGGCTGAAAACGAAAGACTTTAGGAGAAGGTTGAAAAACTCTGATCTAAGCTCCAAGATCAGGAGGGCTCCATCGCCTTTGAGAAAACCTACTCCATTTATCATAGGAAGAGAAAGACCTTGGAGGAGGCCAAAGATGGCATTGCTAATATTGATGATTGTATTGCCAAAGCCCGGGAACTGGAGACAACTGCTCATGAGAATCTCCCTGCTCGATTTTTTGCTTTTGATTCTTCCAATACTAACTCTGAGTATTCATGAACTGAGGGAGAAACTGAAGAAGATGAAGGCCTCGAACTGAAAGCGGAACAACCTTCTCATGCTAAAGAAAATATAGACTCTTCTCTCCCTTCGGGTTTTGGCAGCAAGAACTAACGTATATATTTTTCTCTATATTTATTATTATGCAAAAAAAATTTACTAAGTTTGACATTTTAATTAATTAAAGAAACTTTTTGCTTAAGTATTGTGCAAAAAATATTCCTTTTCATTTAAATATCAAAGCTTCGGGAATTTTCTTGCATTTGATAGCTTTTGATTCAGAGCATAAACACTTACAGAATCTACCCTTTACTATGAGGGTTTCATAAGAGAGAGCCCTTATGTATACAGTGCTCTTGAAGAGGACGTCTCTGATTCATTCTGGCACAAGCATTTGAAGTTTTTATTAACTTTCAAATGATAAAATAAATTAACTTATTATTCGGATAATAAATAAGATAAATATAAAAGGATTTTGATTTATTCCTTATACCTATAAAAGTACATTTACATAAACATTCATTTGCTTAAGTAAATAAAGCTTCCAATACATGTGGCTAACTTGTACAACTTATTTCTACGGGGCTGATCATGCAGTCCCCGGTCCTCACAAGACATTGATCCTGGTTCTAACCATCTTAGGTCTTTGTGGCACTTCTGGTGCCGTATCATGTATTATTCCATCAGTGTTCGAATTCTAAGTATGAGAGTTTGAACACTAGAAGTTTTGCATTCACCGATGGCCTTTCCTTCGCGGTATACTTTACACTGATGCTTCATCGGTGGAGACAACTTGTGGATGGTTAAATAATCTGTTTGAGTTTGGGTAGACTAGATTTTCCATCGAGCCAAAGATTATTTAACCATCTACAAGTTGTTTTCCACACGAGATTATGGTCGTCGATCCATAAGTGAAGGAACTTTAGTGCCTTGACATTGGAGGTCTTGCCTTAGCCAATGATCCTCCCTTCGTGGTATGATTTTCTACCTCATTAAGAACCTTGCTAGAAAAACCCGATTGGGATAAAAACTAATCGAAGGAAAAAATAGTGTAACACTTCATTACCGGCAAGGATCTTCAGCAATAATACCTTTTGAGGTGAGTCACGTTCCAATTGCTTGACAATTTGACTCCATCTTGATTTGCTAATTCATATGAACCTTTATCAGTTATATATGTAACCCGGTAAGGTCTTTCCCATGTTGGTCCCATCTTACCAGCATTAACTTCCCAAGTGCTTTGACTAACCTCCTCATAACCAAATCTTAAAATTTGAAATAATGGAGATTTTCCTTGTGATTGTTATACCTCTATATTCGTTGTTTATGGACCACCATCCTCACGTATGCCAGATCTAGGTGCTTCTCAAGAAAAATCTAACTTGACCAGCAACGCTTCAGTGTTTGTTTCTTTGTTTGCCCGGGAAAACCTTAAGGTCGGTTCCCCCACTTCCATCAGTATCAAAGCCACTGAACCGTATATGAGTGAAAAGGGGGTTTCACCCGCGCTCAACTTTATCGTGGTTTGATATGCCCATAGCACACCTGTTAGCTCATCTGGCCACTTGCCATTGGTATCTTCTAACATCTTTTTAAGGTTTTGAATAATTACATGTTGGCTGACTCCGCATGTCCGTTAGCGCTCGGGCAGTATGGTGAAGACGTAATTCATTTGATCTTTAATCACTCCAAAAAATTAGTGACTTTTGAACCTATAAATTGTGGTCTGTTGTCATAAGAAATCTCCTTTGGTATTCCAAATCACCCGAGGATGTGTTCCCTTATAAAATCAATCACTTCTCGTTCTTCAATTATTTGGTAAGCACCTGCTTCAACCCTAAAATTGTCAGTTAAAATCAAAAGAAATCTTACCTTACGGGCCCATGTTGTAAGAGACCGACTATGTCCATTCCCCATTTCATGAATGGCCATAGTGACACCACCAAATTCTAAAGTACTGCCAGATGATGCACTAACTGTGGGTGGCATTGATATTTATCGCATTTTTGTACAAATTCCTTTGCGTCTTGTTCCATCAAGGGCCAATACTAGCCAACCTTGACTAACTTGAGAACCAATGACACTGCACCTGAATAATTCTCCCGTACTCCTTCATGAACTTCCCTCATTACGTATTCAGCCTTAAAAGCCCCCAGACACCGAGCCAATGGTCCTTGAAACAACCTCTTGTGTAACTGCACATCAATAAGACAGTAACGAGCTGCCTTGGTCCGTAGTGCCCGGAATGCTTTTGGGTCTTCGGGCAATTTGCCATGTCTGAGGTATTCAATAAAATCGTTCCTCCTGTCCCAGATTAAATTGGTTGAATTAACATTACAGTAGTCGTCCACATCCAACATCGAATGCAGCAATTGAACGACCGCACTGGAATCGGATCCTTTCATTTCTGTGGACAAACCCAAATTAGCCAATGCGTTTGCCTCCACATTTTCCCCCCTCAGAATATGGATGATTGACCACTCTTTGAATCTTGTAAGTGATGCTTGAACCTTATTCAATTACTGTTGCATGTGTTCCTCCATTGTGTCAAAAATTCCATACACTTGGTTTACCACCAGCTGGGAATCACATTTTATCTCGATGACCTTAGAGCCTAGTCTTCGGTATAGTTCAAGTCTTGCAACCAAAGCCTCGTACTCGGCTTCATCGTTAATTAACGGTATAGTTCTAATGGTATACCTTAGGGTTTCCCTCGAAAGAGTGATTAAAACTACCCCGAGCCCGGACCCTTTTACATTGGAGGCTTTATCCGTAAATAAGGTCCAAACTCTTAATACCATTCCTGATACCAACACTACTTCTTTAGTAGCTAAAGGCATTACCTGAAATCGACCCCGAAGTTGGCCAAAACATTTGACTTAATTGCAGTCATAGGCTTGTGTTCTATGTCAAATTCACTAAGTTCTACTACCTATTTAGCCAAATGACCCGACAACTCAGGCTTATGAAGGTCATTCCTTAAGGGAAAGGTTGTCACAACGGTTATTGGATGACTTTGAAAATAAGACACAAGTTTTCGGTTGGCAACTACAAGAGTTAAGGCCAGCTTTTCCAGGTGTAGATATTGTGTTTATGTTCCTGATAATATTTTACCGACATAATAAATGAGAAATTGCGTACCTTTTTCTTCCCGGGCCAAAAAACGGTTACCGCTACCTCCGAGATCGCTAGATAAATCACCTTTGCTCACCTTCTCCTGGTTTTGACAGCAACCGAGGGCTAGATAGGTACCTTTTTAGGTCCTTCAGTGCATGTTGGAACTCCGGAGTCCATAAGAAGTCGTTCTTTTTAAAAAAAGTGAAAAGAAGAGGTGGAACTTCTCCGAGGACCTTGAGATGAACCTGCTTAGAGCTACCAACCTACCGGTCAACCTTTGTACTTCCTTCACACTTGTTATATAGTCCGAGATATCCTAGATGGCTTTGATTTTTTTGGGGTTTACTTCAATCCCTCTTTGTGAGACAAGAAACCTAAAGAACTTACCGGAATCAACCCCAAAGGCACATTTCTCTGGGTTGAGCTTCATGTTATACTTTCTCAAAATGTCAAACGTCTCATGGGTATGTTTTAGATGATCTAATCCATTAAGATAATTAAATAACATGTCCTCAATATAAACTTCCATCGTCTTACCTGTCTGCTTTTCAAACATCTTAATAACAAGCCTCTGATAAGTGGCTCCGGCATTTTTAAGCCCAAAAGGTATCACATTATAGTAATAAATGCCAAAGTTTGTGATGAAATAAGTCTTCTATTGATCTTCCGTGTTCATCCTAATTTGATTATACCCAAAATACACATCAAGAAAACTTATTAACTCGTGGTTGGCCGTTGGATCAATCATTTGATCGATGTTTGACAATGTGAACGAGTCTTTTGGGCATGCCTTATTTACATACTTATAGTCTACATAAATTCTAAATTTGTTATTCTTTTTAGGAACTACTACCATGTTAGCTAGCCATTCCGGGTACTTTACCTCTCAAATTGAACCAATATTGAGTAATCGGGTTACCTCTTCCTTAACAAACCTATTTCTGACCACTTCTATCGGTCTTTTCTTCTGCCTTACCAGCGGGAAGTTTTGATCTAGACTCTGTTTGTGGACCGTCACCTCCAATGGAGTCATGTCATATCTTAATGTGACCAAGCAAAGCAATCAACGTTAGATTTAAGAAAATCTATAAGTTTTATCCTGAGTTTGGGACTCAACCCCATTCCTAAATGGAATTTCCTTTCCAAAAACTCTTGGAACAAAGCCACTTGTTCAAGTTCTTTTGCGGTTGACATGGTTGCATTCCTCTTCTCTAGTACCTGAAAAGACCTCGATACCTGATACAATTCTAATGACTTCTCATTCCTATAATCCTCATTTGGGATGGGAGGAGGCACCGGTTCCTGTAATTGCTATTTGCTTGTTTCTTTGGCATTGTTGCTAGAAACAGTTAGTGCGTTCATTTCCCTTGTTGCCGGTTAGTCTCCTCTTATTAGTTTGATACCTTCTAGTGTCAGAAACTCCAACAGTTGATGATAGGTTGATGGCACATCTTCCATCTCGTGTATCCATGACCTTCTGAGGATTACTTTATAACCCATGTCGCCATCTACCACTTCGAACAAAGTGGTCTTCATTACTCCTTTAGCGTGCGTGGGCAGCAAAATTTCTCCTCGGGTCGTGACACTTGATAAGTTGAAGCCAGCTAGTGATGTTTCTTGTTAACTTTGCTTGCTCCAAAACTCTCCATTGAATGATATTGTCTAAACTTACTAGATCAACCAAAACACGCTTAATTTTGAAGTCTAAAAAAGTACGAGAAATTACAAGAGCATCATTGTGCTGAAGTCCATCAGCGCCTTCGCCTGTAAAGGTGATGTCATCTTATGAGACTACTCGGATCCTCTTGCCATGAGTCATAAATATCTCCCTCTTCTTTGCTGCCAAAAATGTCACCTCATTGACTTCGTCTCCTATAAAGATCACGTTGATTGTCATCTGAAGTGACCATCCTTCAACAATGTCTCCACCTTTTTATTAAGATGTCGGCAGTCCCCAGTCCTATGGTCGTGATCCTATGGAATTCACACTATATATTGGGATTCCTTTGGCTGGGCTCCAACTGGATTGGTTTCGGGAACCTAGCTTCTTTAATATTCCCCATTGCCGACACCAATTCTACCAAACTGATATTGAAGTTGTAATTGGATAACCTGGGATATGTAGGGTCTCGGGATCCCGACGCCTCTTTCTCCTATAGCGCTCTGTTACTCCAACTGCAATCCGCCCTTCTATCAAGACGAACCTATCCTTATTCGATGACTGTAATCCTTTACTGCTACTCCCATCATCCCTCTCATAAGGTTGAAAGCAACTCCTAGAAGACCTCCGATCTGCATCAAAATTATTTCTAAACTTATCTTGATTCTGACCGTGATTCCGTTCCTTGGAAGGCACTAAAGAACATATTTTATCATCTTCATTTCTTATTTTTGACTCGTAGCGATTGTGATCATCTGCCAATGTGGTTGCCTGAAACTCAAATAGGCTCTCCTTCAATTTTTGGGAGGCATCGAAACTCAGTAGATTGAGACCCTTCATAAATGCCTCCGCTGCCCAGTCGTCCAGAACCGCTAGTAATAACATCCTTTCTTTCTTGAACCGAATTACGAACTCTTGTAGCAGCTCAGATTCTCCTTGAGAAATTCTAGATATGTCCGCCTTCCTTGCCTGGACCTTTCTTGCTCCAGCATGAGCCTTGATAAATCTTCAAGCATTTCAAAAGAGTCAATAGAGTGCTTGGGTAAAAGAGAATACCAAGTTAAGGTGCCCTTCGTAAGGGTTCCGCCAAACTTCTTCAACAGAACCAATGTGATCTCATGCTTGGCCAAGTCGTTTCCTTTTACTGTCGTAGTGTAGGTCACGATGTGCTCATGTGGATCCAAAGTCCCATCATAATTTGGTATATCTTGCATCTTAAACCTTTTTGTGATCAACTCGGGTGCCGCACTTGGTTTAAACGGCAACTGCGTATACATCTTTGAATCTGTACCGTTTAACACCAGTGGTGCGCCAAAGATATGATCAATTCGAGCATGAAACTCCATTGCATTCTGACCCATTCGTTCATTCATTTCTCTCATGAATCTCATGAGCTCGATTTTGAAAGGGTCATTTAAATTGTTGTTCCCAGATCCGCTGTCGGTACCTCAGACCTCGTCGAAACTGACCTCGTTCCTTGGAGTATTGTTATCGGTTCTTCGAGCCATTTGATTTGCGGTAGTGCTGGGAGGAACCAAAACCTTTCCATTAGCATTATTCCACCCACCTGATAATACCTGATTTAGTTCCGTCATCACACTATCTTGTCTTGAGAGGTGATCCATAATCGTTTTTTGCTGATCTTTTAAGATTTTGACTATTTTGACAACGTGCTCATCCTTTGTATCATCCCCTCACATGTCGAGGATATTGGCCTTCATCTACCGGGGTTGCCTCATCTCTTACGTTGGGGGTTTCTCTAGTTGAATCATCACACTAGACCTCATCTTCCCATTCATCGTGTGCTCCAACATGGTATACATTGTTGATATCATTAGATGCCAGATCTAATTTTTCTTTTACTAAGGAAAGAGCTAAAACTTGTTAGTAACAAATGAATGGATCAAAAAAATTACACAATTGTCTATGCCCCACGTGGGGCTCCAAACTGTTTATCCACAAAGCGGTACAACTGAATTTGTAACATGGATTATAGACAAGTGAATCGTTACCCAAATAATATTAAGTAAGTACAAAACAAAGGAGATATGAAATGAAATTAAACAAAAAACTAGCATAGTTGTGATCTTAGTCTTTCAGATAGCAGAAGTACGGGCAATAATAAGAGTAGAAGAAAATAAATGACAATATGTTTTAGAGAGCAAAATATAGTTTTTGTGTACAGAGCATTTCCCCCTACAAGATGGTGTTAATTCTCCTATTTATAGCCATATGTAGGGAGACAATATCCCTACGCAAGCTCCTCTTGAATGAGAATAAAACGGTCATTGATGGCTGCATAACAGTTGGTTATAAATGCCGATATTCTCTGTAACGGTTTCTCATTGAATGATATCCGATGTCAAATCTTTGAATCTTTATTATTGACTACTCTGACTTCGGGATTCATCTTCCACCATTCACATACTTGCATCTGGTGCTAGTTATTTGCTGACTCACGTCCCGCTTATCCCCGTTCCACGTGTCATCCTTTCATTCGTCCAACTGTCGATGTTCAATTTTACCGTATACACTTGTATGTCCATTCCCTCTCTTCTCGTAAGGATAAGAAAAAGAAAAGGTAAAACAAATGCAGAAAAAGCAGAGAAGAAGAAGAGAGGAGTGACTGTCACTTTTCTAAATAAGGGTTATTTTGTAAATGCTGGCTATATTCGAAACAACAGCTTTAAAACTAGATATGTGCCAAATAAGGGGGAAGTACACAGTTAGCCACTAATAAGACATGTATTTACTTTTAAGCCACTGCTTAATGTCTTTAGTCTTTAGCCACTGCTTTAAAAAAATTTACCCGCCTGGACGAAAATACCCTTCTGCTCATAAAGTTCAGGACCAAGTGTCCTTAACTTTTGAACTTGGAACTCGAAGTTCAGGACTACCTTTCCTTAATTTTTGTGGTTGTAACTCTAAGTTAAGGACTACTCGTCCTTAATTTATATGCTTGTAACTCTAAGTTAAGGACCAAGTATCCTCAATTTTTGAACTTCCAACTCTAAGTTAAGGACTAATTGTCCTTAGTTTTTGAGCTTGTAAATCTAAGTTTACGACTACCTGTCCTTAACTTTTGAACTTGTAACTCTAAGTTCAGGACTACATGTCCTTATTTTTTTAACTTGTAACTCTAAGTTCGGAACAGTAACGCAGCCCGTCTTCAAATGTTTTAGACATGTCTCCATTGATCTCCAACTCTTTAAGAGCAGTAAGGAATTCGAAACCATCAAGCTTTAACAGTTTCATACAATTTCCAACTTTTGTGTTGCAGAGCTTTGGCATAGAATCGTTTTCCCCTGAAGCTCACAAGAAAGTTCACTTTGTGGAGTGTGACAAAACCACTGAAGTTGATAGGAATGGAAAATATGAAATCATCGAGAAAAAATTGATAACAAAGCTGATAACTTCATTCAGAGAAAACACAAGATCTTTCTCAAGTTTGAAGCAGAGAGAGAAGTGAGGGTTTGGGAAGAAAAATAATGAACGAAAGGGTAAAAATATCTTTTCATATTTATTTTAATAAAAGAATGACTATTTTTGCTTAATATTAGAGTTGCTAGATAATAAATAAATACCATCTTAAATAGTGGCTATCCCACGTCATTTTTACGCCAAATAATTGATTAAGCAGCCCAAGTCTTAAGAGGCCCAGCTAAAAGTGGGGCCCACCTCCTGTTCCTCCTCCTTTCCCTTTATCTTATCTGCCCAAAGAATCCATGGTGTGTAACTAAATATTCATCCATTTCCTCACAGTAGCCAAAAAGCAAAGAAAAATGGCTTCTTTGACACAACAATTCGGAGGGTTGAAATGGCCACCAATTTCAACAGCAAGGGTTGAATCCAAAAAGCTTAAGGTGAATCCAATTATTAATCATCAGAATAAGAAGGGTAACAAAGCAAGAATAGTAGCACAAGCTGCAGCAGTGGTCACAAATGCACAAACAAGAGAAAGACAAAAGCTTAAGGAGATGTTCGAGGATGCCTATGAGCGATGCCGTACTGCACCTTTGGAAGGTGTTGCCTTTACTGTTGAAGATTTTCACTCTGCCATTGAAAAATATGATTTTGACTCCGAAGTTGGTACCAAGGTTAGCTCCCAACTTCTTCATTTTTGTGGGACAACAATAAATTGGGTCACATTTTGAGACAACGCTTCAATGTAATTAAATATGGGTTAACCGGGGAATTATTTTAACCTGATAAGTAGTATATGATTTCATAATAGCTTGAAAATTGGATTTAAATACCCTACCTCAACTAGTTTGGGATTAATTGATGTTAGTATATAATTTCATGAAACTTTCATATTAATCTGTTATTATTTATGATTCGACGCTTATAACTGGAGTTGACCAAATGAAGAAGCAAATGGATTTTATATTCTTTCCAGGTCAAAGGAACAGTTTTCTCTGTGGATGCAAATGGAGCTCTAGTTGACATCACTGCAAAATCATCTGCATACTTGCCTCTACGAGAGGCTTCACTTCACACCATCAAGCATGTAGAAGAAGCCGGAATATTTCCTGGTTTGCGTGAGGAGTTTGTGGTGGTCGGCGAAAATGAAGCTGATGATAGTTTGGTTTTGAGCTTGCGTTCGATTCAATATGACCTTGCATGGGAACGATGTAGGCAGCTACAAGCTGAAGATGTTGTTGTCAAAGGCAAGGTATGCATTTGTCCTGAATCATCAATGTTTTAGTAGCACATTCAATCCTGTAGCAATGGTCAAGTCTAGTTCTTTGGATGATTTTGCAGGTCGTTGGTGCAAATAAAGGTGGAGTGGTGGCTCTGGTGGAGGGGCTTCGTGGTTTTGTTCCGTTCTCCCAGATATCAACGGTTAGTTGTATATTCACCACATGAGTTATAACCTATTTTGTGAAGCTGTGACTGTTTCTTGTAGATCTTCTGTCATCCAGACCTCATATACTGAGAGTGAGAGAGTGAGAGAGAACTACTTGATCATTTGATTGAAACTCAATAAAAAGCGGCTCCTTCTACAGGACTTGTTACCCATATTCTAATAGGATAAGTCACCTAATTTACAAGGATCCTATTAAAACGAATTAATCTCCTAACTAAATGTCCAAAACTGCAATATTCTACACGATTCTTACAGTGAATCTGGACTTGACAGATATTTCAGATTGACCTATCCAGCCTTTTTTTGTTTATTTTTACTGCCTGATGTCTCTTTTAATAACCTGTTGCAGTTTCTGTCCTTTATTTAAGATTTGCATGTGGTGATCTCGCCGGATTCACTCTATTGTGCTGCAAAGTTCCAACTTCTCACAAAGAGCACATTTATCAGCACAAAAGTGAGACCAGCTTTTGTTTGGTAGATAGATTGATACTTCTTTTCTGCTATTAAATGGCAAGCTAAAGAAATGTAAAGTGGGATTTACCCACCATTAAGTTGTTTGAGCTGACAGAAATAAGCGGTATTACGAGTCCTAGTGGTACCCACATCCACATGTTGAGAATAAAAAGGAAGGTTGCAAGTATGGGATATTGCGTCTACTATCTGTTTGTTTAAACAATCATTAGTGCAATTTACTTCTTGCAAGGCCTACTTTTGCAATTTTTATCGTAATTTTACAGATATTCTATAGTTGCATGTAAGATTTGATACTCAACTAGAAAACATATTTAGTTAATTGTACCAGATTAGTATCTATGCCGATATTCAATTTCTCCTACAAAGAGAACCAAGAAAATTTCCAAATGGCTGGCGATTTTACTATATGAGGGACATTTTTGCGATTTGTTAGTTAAAAGACGATAGAATATAACTGAATAGTTATAAGTTCTAGTTTTGCATCCATTATCACCTTGGCGTTTTTCACCTATGAAATTCTCTTCTTAATTCGAAATCAAACATGGGGTATAATTTGGTGATTAGGAGCTTTGTCTTTCCTTGTCACAAAAATAATTTTTTTTGGTAACAGTGGTATCTGGGCATGGGCTTGCTTGTACGTGCCTCAATTATTCCACAGAGTTACATGCTAACTTCCATCGGCACAGATACGGGGTTACTCTACCAACCAAGCCTTAAGCATATATGAAAAAATCACCTAGCGTTTTTAGTCTTTGCTGGGATTTGAACCTTGTTCTACTGTGGTTTTCACTCACTTCATTGACCACTAAGCCACACCCTTAGGTGCGTTTCCAGAAATAAATTTGCTATGATCACTTGAAACTCACCATGGATAACTCTCTTTTGATTTGCCTTATCAAAATAAATAAATAAATCTCTTTCAATATTCCAGAAATCAACTGCAGAGGAGCTTTTGGAAAAGGAGCTTCCTGTGAAGTTTGTTGAGGTTGATGAAGAGCAATCCAGACTTGTGCTCAGCAATCGTAAGGCCATGGCTGATAGTCAGGCACAATTGGGAATAGGCTCAGTCGTTCTTGGAACAGTTCAGAGCTTGAAACCATATGGTGCCTTCATTGACATTGGTGGGATCAATGGCCTTCTTCATGTGAGTCAGATCAGTCATGATCGTGTCTCTGATATTGCAACAGTCCTCCAGCCTGGTGACACTCTCAAGGTGTGTGTAGAAATCTCAAGCTAGAAAAAAGTTTTCTATGACTGGAGAAATCTCTAATCATCTGCTCAATCTTGTTGTAGGTCATGATATTGAGCCATGATCGTGAGAGAGGTCGAGTGAGCCTTTCAACAAAGAAGCTAGAGCCTACACCTGGTGACATGATTCGCAATCCAAAGCTTGTCTTTGAGAAAGTAAGTATTTCCAAATGTTATTTATTTGTCTGCACTTGTAGTAAATCTTCATTTCATGTTTGTGCATTTCTCCTACATTTTGTTTTCACAGGCTGAGGAGATGGCCCAAACATTCAGGCAGAGAATTGCCCAAGCTGAAGCCATGGCCCGTGCAGATATGCTGAGGTTCCAGCCTGAGGTATTTTTCTTATGTCTTACTAATATGACAATTATTTCATTTTACAGGCATTGTAAAATATTATTATTTGAAAAGCTTTTTCTCTATTTGATCTTATATGAAGCATGCCAACATTATTTACATAAACTTATTGAGTTATGTGGAAATAGAACTCTGCCAATTAATTTCTCGCTGAGGAAGTAGAAAGAATAGGAAACAATGAAGAAGATGCTTTTTTGGGTGTGTTGTACTCATCGGGTGGAATAAAAGGGGTGACATTTTGGCTAGAGGAGAGAAGAGAGGTGGAAAACATGCTTAAAAGATGAGAGAAGAGGATGAAAATAATGTAAGAGAAGGAAAGAGGAAAAGAAGCAGCAAAGTTGAATATTGTTAGCTCAGAAGATTTGAAGACAATAACTGAAAGGCAGAAATTAGAGAAGCAACTGGATTCCCTCTCTCCCTTTCTATCCACATCAAGAGATGGGATTAGAATTGGGTGAGAGGTGTAGAGTGACAAGAGAGAAGGAAATGGGTATAATAAAAAAAAAGAAAAGAAGGAAAACTGGATACAGGTGGGAGGAGCCTTGAATAACAAAGGATATAGGATAAAATTTAAGCTGTTGGTTATGACTGAGGATACTCAAGTCCGGTTCTAGTTTAATCGTATCCCTTTAATATCTTCTTTGCTCAGCTAACCAAGTATTATGGCTTAATATAGAAATTGCTGAACTTTCTTATGAATTTCACTACTTTCACCTCTATCCTGTCTTATTTGATACCATCTGACCGGCCACAAACTTCAAATCTGTTTAATAGTCAACGTATCAAATCAGAGTTCTAATTTTGAAGTGAATTTGAATTCTTGAAACTTATGAAATTTGTATAAAATAATAATGCTAGTGAAATTATGTCAAATGCTATAGAACGTCTAGAAACACAAAGTGTCATATATATATATATTGTTCTTCTGATGCTTCAATTGAAAGATGAAATTACCGTCATTATTCTTTGCCTTGAAATAATTACATGTGATTTTTTTTTTTTTTCAGAGTGGATTGACCCTGAACTCTGACGGGATTTTAGGCCCGCTGACCTCTGAACTACCTGAGGATGGACTGGATTTGAGTGAGATTCCGCCAGCTGAAGATTTATGAATTCTAAATGGACAACCCGCTTCTTTTTGACCTTTTTGTTGCAGAAATTGTATAAATGCTGTTCGTAGGTTTAGGAACCATTCACGATAAACGTATTCCTTCCGCAATCATTCTATTGTATTATTACCATGAGTCTAAACAATTTGGCTTGCACTTCTTCCTAAGAATGAAGCATTCTTAAATAGAATGATGTTGTTTATCCGTAAAATGGTACAGTTGAATTTGTTATGTGATTTATAGACAAGCGAACTGGTTTGATCCAAAATGATAAATAAATTGGATTACAAATAAGGCTTAGTGTTAAATCAAAAGAAATGGCAGGCTTGGCTCCGGGAGCGATGCTTCTGAGGACACAAATAAGAGCCATATAAAATAGAAAGTAAAGTTGTATTATTTAGCTTGAGAATAGAGTGTAGCATAAGTTTTTCCAGGGATTTCGTGTGTTTACAATGGTTGCTGAAGCTACTATTTATAGCTATACATAGGAAATAAGATCCTAGTATCAAGTCCTCTTGAATGACAATAAAGGGGGCCATTGAGGAATATGTAGCGACAGGCTATGAATGTCAAAATGCTCTGCAACGGCTGCCTATTTAATACTAGGAAATATTCTTCATTAAATGCCATCTGATGACAAACATTCAACCCGCTCACGTTGATTGTGTATCCCTCGGGGTTTACCTGGTGCCAACTGTAGTTGTTGTTCCCGGTCTTGGTTCTCGCTCGATTTGGCTTCCATTTGTCTTCGGTTCCACATGTCACGCTATCATTCGATCAGCTAATACGAACCAATTTTACCCTATACAGATAGCCCCTTTGCTTTCCGATGACATATCTTTGTGTCATCGGGAAGTTGGTGAAGATTCCTTGGTGGAAAATTCTTTTGAAGCCTTCTGATCAATCTATGACGCTTGATAGGATGCACTTCTGCTTGCATTTAATACCCTGAACACGTGTTGCCCCACGATTTAGCAATATTTTTGCCGGTTCTCGAGGTAATCATGATTACGATTTTTGCCGTCTATATCTATAATTATACTCATCATTTTACCTCTTTTACATCCACAATTTTCATTAGTTTCTTGCCCTCTCTGTAATCAACCTTTGTCTGCTTTCATCTCTTTTCGATTTTTTCCAAAACTTCGTCGCTTTCTTGATATTATGGCTTCCTTTACCGAATCTTTTGAGAACTCTGGTCTTCTCTTTGGTTGAGGCCCCAAGAAAAGCAAAGATAAAGAGGTTGATGTTGATGTTGATCCTCCCACGGTGAGCAACATCATACCCAAACACTTGAGCATTGTTAACGACTTCCAAGAGAAGTTCCCTTCTGCGAATCCTCGAACTTAGGCTATTAGTAGGTATCCCTCTTCTATTCGCCCTTTCAGTATTACTACTTTGAAGGATGATTGTAAATGCCATGACCTAAATATCAATGGCTCCTGGCCTGGTGGAGCGAGTTACCTTCACCTAGAAGGGCTACACGTATGTCTATATGTACCCCTTCACTTTGGGTTCGTTTTCTTTGAGCAAGGGACTTGATCCCGTGATCTTGGAATTATGCCACCAGTACCAGGTCTGCTTGGCGCAAGTTGGCCCTTCAATGTGGCAAATGGTGGCTTGTCTGTGCCGACTGAGCAAGGAGACAGGTAAAACCCTAACCCTAACCCTGACACATATGATGAACCTCTACTCCCCCAAAATCTTCCGAGGGGGAGTAATAAATTTCAGCAAGGGTGGCCACCATGCTCTGCTTAACAGTATTGATGATGACAATGACCCTAGGTGGATGAAGCGATGTGTCATCATTGCTACCTGGGATATCAACCCGGCCACAACTCCATCTTTTTCCGAATCATGGAGTCGTTCACGTAAGTTATTAACCTATCTCTTTCTCTGTAAAAAGATTGTTCATTGTCATTTGTAACCCTTTTGTTTATGTTATTTCAACTACTGGGTGGACACCATCAAGGGTTGAAGGCCTGGACCAATGGGTTCAGAAGATTCTGGATATTACTATGTCAGAGACCTGTCGGTGGAAGGAGATGGCCCCCAAATCTGGGTGGAAGGCCAAGAACCACGGTAAACTGCTTCTTTCTACTTCCCGCATTTGTATGCACATAAGAAAACTTGCTAATCATACCTTTTTATTTGATTCAAGACTTAGGCAGAGTTCTGCTACCTGCCCCAAAGTCGAGGTTTTGGCCGAGCCTGCGGAGGCTGAGAGGTTGTTGCAAGAGGCTCTTACTCGGAGTGGTGCCCTCGGGTCTACTTCAGGTGGGGGAACTTCCTCCTGAATTCCCCGTCCAGAGAACAAGCGACCAAAAAGGCAGCGCTTTTCCTCGGCTGTGGACAAAATTTAGATAGTAAAGAAGGCCACACCTGAGCCAATCGTGGCTGTAGTGGTCATTGAAGATTATGGGAAGCTAGTGATGAAGAGGCTTTCCTTCAACGGAGACAACGATTTTCATCAGCTCAACTGAATGCTCAACCGCGAGAGCTCTTAGAACTAACCGATTAAGAGGACCAAGCATTGTGGGGCAAGTTGGATCTGGTAGAAAATGCCAACTCCCGCTAGCCTATCCCCGTTATTGTTCTTGTTCCAAGGAGTTCAGGACCAGGGACTCTTCCACCTTTTGTTAGTGAGCAACCAATAATCAACAATGCTCCTGTTGCAGCTGCTTCTCAACCTACAACACCAACAACTTCACGCCTTTCTACACCAGCTGCTCTTGCGCCATTAGCTTCCGTTGCGTCTTCTTCGCTGGCCACAGATGCCCGAGAGGAGGGTGCTTCTCCTCCCCAGTCCCCTGACCATGGGAATTTGGGGAACACTTACTCACCCCCTTCCCCAAATCCTCGAGGGAGAAGGAGTGGTCTCGAAGGAGTGTCATCTACTGTCCAGGTTGATGGAACTTTCAGTTACGTGAAGCCGCTGGCTTCAGAGAAGGATAAGAAGAAAATAAACTCTCTTTCAGGGGAGTATATGTTGAATAACGCAATGCATAACGTGGCAGTGGTATCATATTTTCTCTCTTAGTGCTTGTTTTTAACTCGTCTGTTGTGATGAAATCTCTAACTTTAATATACCTTTTTGTAGGCCAACTTCCTTTATTCTGAAGGCCTTCATAGATTGATCCTTTATAAAGAAGGACTTATGTCCAAGCGTAATCAGCTGTTGGCCGAGAGGAATCAACTCGTTGTGCGCCTCCCAGTGCTAGAGGCAAAGGCTGCTGAAGCGGCCGATCTTCTTGCAGCAGAGTGAGCAGGAGGTGATAACCTAGAGTCAAGAAGCCACTCAGCTGCATGCATAACTTCAAGATGCTAAGGCTAGGTGAGCTGAGTCTCAAGATGTTTCTCTTGCTGCTACCGAGCGGGAGTCCGCCTTCATTGAGCGAGTAAATAACTTGGAGGTAGCCTTGAACTCCAAAATCGAAGAGGCTGTTGCCACCGAGGAGAAGCGGGCCCAGATGGAAGAGAGGTTTAAGAATACCATAGAGCAAAACCATGTTCACATATCTACAATCCGTGATCTCGATCTTAGCATTGGTGCCACAAGATTCGAGCGGGATGGCCTTTTGGCCGAGGTCGACAGACATAAGGCAAATCTACAACACCAAGGGGATTTCCTCATCTTTGAAAATACATATTCTATGTATCATATGTGGAGGAAAAACTTGGAGGAGGACGAAGCGTACGTCATTGATATTGACGATGAAATCACCAAGGCTCGAGCGCTGGAGTTAACTGCCCGAGAACGTCTCTTGGCTGAGCTTGACGCAACTAACTCTTCTAGTACTGGTTCCAAGTATTACGGAACCGAGAAGGAATTTGAAGAGAATGCTGATGAAGGCCAAGATCTTGCACCATCGGTAGATCATCCCACTTCTCCAGGAAGGGAGGGGGGGGGGGGGGGGGGGGGGTAAATGCCTCTCTACCCCCGAGTTTCGGTGGTGATGAAGTTTCGATTTTTCCTCTTTTATTTGTTATTTTCCTTTGTTCTTTTGTACTTATGCTGTTTGGCATGTTGATAAATAAAGAAGACTTTTGTTTAAGTATTGCGCAAACTTTATTCTTTTTGCGTCGAATTAGATAAGGTTTCAAGTATATTTTCATCTGATAGCCTTTGGGTTCTGGGCATAAATTCTTCCAGAATCAACCCTTTACTACGAGGTAAAAGAGGGCCATCTTATGTTTACGGTTCTCTTGAATAGGACGTCTCCTTTTTGTTCACAAGCATTTGAAGTTTCTTGTTAACTTTCAAATGAGACAATTAACTCATCCTTTGGAGAAGAAACAAGATAAAACAAAAGGTCTTTATTTTATTCATTCTATCTTAAAAGTACATAAGTATTCGATTGCTAAAAAGAGAATTTTCCAATACATGTGGATAACTTGTACAACTTGTTTTTACGGGGTTGGACTGCAGTCCCCGGTCCCGATGAGACATTCCTGTTCCCAGGTCTCGTAGTCCCAATTTTCGTGTGTTGGGTCCAAACGCACATACAAGTATACGTGGTCGACAAGTAATAGAGTAATGAGAGAGTATCGTTCGCACGAGGATTTATGATCAACTACTGCCTAAACTAAACTAGTTACGGTTATTTGTTCAAGAGATTTTGAAGAAGATGATTGTGGTTTTTAATAACTAAATTACTACGAAACTAATAAGAAAATAAGAGAATAAGATCAGAATAAAAGAAACAAACACTTAGAATAATTCAATGAGATGGGAGTATTCCGGGGTTATGGGATTAATGTCTCTCTTAATGCGTTTTTCCAATTGATTTAATCACTTGATTTTTCTAATTTATTGTTTAGCAAGGTTTATTTAGCTCGCGAAGTTCTTTCGATGTTATGCTTGACTATTCAACCCAACCTAAGACTATATGTCTATATGTCACGACCCAAAAATCAACTAGTCGTGATGGCACCTAACCCAGCCCGCTAGGTAAGCCAATTAGCAATAATAATCCAATTCATTGAGATTTACTGAGAAATGTAATGATAATATAACTGAACTTCTATACAAAGAATTCCCATGGTCTGGTAGTACGAATCATGAGCTTCTAAGATTTAAAATTTACATAACTATGAATTAAATATATCATCTGTCCGAAATGTACATAAACATATTTTTATAAGTCTAAAGCTGTTATGAACAAGAGGCAGCTAAAACCGGAATGCAGGTACATCTTCAATGCTAGCTCCCGCCATACACAACAACATCAACATCCAAAAATCTGCACGCAACGTGCAGAAGTGTAGTATGAGTACAACCGAACCCATGTACTCAATAAGTAACAAACCTAACCTTAGGTTGAAAGTAATGACGAGATGGGACAAGGGTCAGAGTCCAACTACAATAACAAGCAACAGTTCATAACAATATGATAACAATGATACAAGAAATAATTCAGCGATATGAAGCTCAACTCATTCACAGTTATGAAAAGTAGGCATGCTTTTCAAGTATAGTAGTAAATCCTAAATATTTCACTGGAAACACCAAAATATGAGTAAGTTTGTAAAACTGTGTTTTTTTTTTCCAAAACTTTTCAACATGGAAATGTTTCATTATCATATGGCATGAGGAAATTATATCTCTATGTCTACATGTCAATGCACATATGAGTGTCACTATGGCGTACAACATGAGGAAATGCATCTCTATGTTTATCTGTCAAGTATGTGTGCCAACTGTAATGCAATGCGATGATAAAGCCATGTGAATACTCTCAGAGTATCAATGCACTCCATCCTCCAAATCACCTAATCCTTACAGTCACTCAGTCCTCACAATCACTCGGCACTCGCACTCAACACTCGCGCTCGGTACTGTACAGAGAAGATCCATCCCAAGGCAGATCCATCCCAAATGCAACTATATCCAGGGCAGATCCAGCCCAATTGCAAATAAATCCAGGGCATATCCAGCCCAAATGCAAATAAATCAATAGCAATTGTGCTCACTATGGGTGTGCAGAATCCAAAGGGGTAGATCCAGCCTAAGCGCTATAATAAGCAAGTCCTTGCACGAAACAATAAAGCCTGGTGTAACGTGCAGCCTGATCCCATAAATGTCACTCACAAACAGGCCCTCGACCTCATCGGTCATCAATCTCTTCAGTCTCTCGGGCTCACAATGTCCTGAAAATTATCCCCAAAATGATAATGTGATGTATCAATAAATGGTAACAGATATTGATGTATTATATGCAAATGAATGCGTATGACTGAGTATGTAATTGCAATGTAAGAAAATAACTCAACAACAGAAATGACCTCAGTGGTACCTAACATGATAAGCATATAACCTAGACATGGTTTCTTACATGGATCACAGATCAATTGATCTAGTACGTAGAGATTTCATAGATACAAATAAGCTTAGGTAACTAATAGTACCACACAAATAACTGAGTCATAATTCACACGGTGCACGCCCACACGCCCGTCACCTAGCATATGTGTCACCTCAACACCAAACACATATCATGTAAGTCAAGGGTTCATAAACTCAGCACCAAGTTTAGAAGTGTTACTTAGCTCAGACAAACGAAATCCAATACCGATCAAGCCAAACGATACTCCAACCATGCCATCCCCCGCGTACCGACCTCTGAACAACTCGAAACTAGGCAAAAGAAACTCAAATACATCAAATAATGCCTAAACAATTCCAAATGATAAAGGTCGAATCTTTAATCAAAAGCCCAAAGTCAACCAAAAAGTCAAACCCATGCTTGCACCTCGAAACCCAACAAAATCACAAAAACCGACAACTCGTTCAATTACGAGTCCAACCATACCAGTTTCACTCAAATCTGACTCCGAATCGATTTTCAAAACTCGAAAATTCACTCTATGAAACTTTAGACAAAAAACCCCAATTTCTCTCTTGAAATTATCAATCAAATGCAAGAAACGAAGATAGATTCATGAAATAAAATCAAACCGAGTAGAGAAAACTTACCCCAATCCATGTGGTGAAAGTTTCTTAAAATATCATCTCAATCCGAGCTCCATAGCTCCAATTATGATAAAATAACTCTAACCCTCGAAATGGAATATAATAGAGTCTGCCCATCGTCATTCGCATTTGCGAACCAGTGGTCGCACCTGCGACCTTTGCTTCTGCCGAAAAGGCTCGCACTTGCGAGATAGCCTCAACCAGTAGTGTCACTTCCGTGAAGCCTATAATCGCTTTAGCGCGAAAGATGCTGCACCTGCGGCCTCGCAAATGCATCTGCACTTCGCATCTGCGCCCTTCTCGCCCACTTCCCCTCTACGCTTTTGCAAAACCCCCTGCATATACGGTCGCTTCTACAACCAATATTCTGTAGATGCGGATACACCAGAACCAACAGCCTTAGCAAATTGCAACATGAGACAAAATAATCCGAACCTCGTCAGAAACTCATCCGAGCCCCTCGGGACCCCGTCAAAATATATCAAAAAGTCCCATAACATAACACGGACCTACCCGAGGCCTCAAATCATGCACAAAAACATCGAAATGACGAATCACACCTCAAATCAAACTTAATGAACTTTTGAACTTTCAACTTCCGAAACTCGCGCCGAAACATATCAAATCAACTCGAAATGAACTTAAATTTTGCACACAAGTCCCAAATGACATAACGAAGCTATTCCGATTCCCGGAACCACAATCCGAATTTGATATCCTCAAAGTCAACTCTCTATCAAACTTATGAACTTTTCAAATTTTCAACTTTGGCCAATTAGTACCGAAACCTTCTAGAAACATTCAAATGCAAATCCGGGCATAGGATCGAGTCCAAGATTACCATCCGGACCTAACAGAACCATCAAAACTCCAATACGAGGTCAATTACTAGTCAAACTTGGTCAACTCTTCCAACTCTAAGGTTTCAATCATGAAATTCATTCTTCCAAAAAAATTTCAAATAACCTGAAAACCAAAACCGACGATTCACACAAGTCATAATACATCGTACGATGCTGCTCAAGACTTCAAATAGCTGAACGAAATTCATATGCTCAAAACGACCGGCTGGGTCGTTAAATTCTCCCCCACTTAAACATATGTTCGTCCTTGAACGTGCCAAGAGTCGTTCCTAAGCCATCAAAGATCGTGTAACCTTACCATGCACATACTCGGGGGTGATCCCACGTCTCCCTAATCCATATAGGCCTGAAAATACAACATAACTAGAGATCATTACTTCAACCTTAGACCGTAAACCTTCGAATCCAATTTCCACATCTAGAATTCCTTACTATACCCGAATCTCACATCTACACGTTGTATAAGTCTGAACAAGTTGTATCAAGCCATAATCATAAACCACGATGTAATCACATAATGTATGATGCGTGGCTAGAATTCATGATTTTAAGCATTATATACCTTGCATTTTATGTGCTTT